>JABJVR010000041.1:2579725-2600793 GCA_025773905.1 Chitala chitala | reverse complement strand
CATTTATTTTTTTTTTTTTTGTTTTAAAAAAAAAAAAAAAAAAAAAACCTTTAAAAGTCATGAACATATGGCCCAGCCTGACGGAACAGCAAATAACATTTTAAATATATTTGAACTGGTCTAAAGGATCAGCAATCTGCAAAATAACGCTTGGGCTGGTCTGAAGAACTGGAAAATGCTTTTTAAAAATTGGCATTGGTGAGAAAGAAATGGGCTAAAGCAGCTCATCAGCACCTCCATACACAAAAATGGGATGGTCACAAAACAGCACATTTTAAGCCACAATTCGGTTTGAAGATTCAGAAAATTACATTTTTAAGCCTGTGTTGACCTGAAAGAAAATGGAAATTTCGTCATTATTAAAATGAAAGTGAATCTCACCATCTCAGGCCATACAGCCAATGACCCAGAACAATTAAACATACTCTAAACAATAAACTGAAGTTTAAAAAATTCATTGCAAAAACATTTTTTAACTTTAAATATTGAAAATTGTGGCTATATTTGCATTAAACCTCATCAAGTGCTTTATTTGCAGAAAAATGTCAGTTTTTTGTATGGGCAAGATACAGTATGATTATGATGGTAATTATTAAGTACTTGTGTACAGCTTAATCTGGAAATAAATCCTCAATGAATAACAAAGTAATAAAACCCATTTATTTTGTTGTACATTTGCTGACAGCCATTTGTTGCTTTTTGTACTAAATGACAATCACTTAGTCGCTTCCTTTACGCTGGTGAGTAAATGATTCTTTACCAAGACACATTCCTCATTATTATCTGTATTTATTTTAATTTTCTGCCAGCAAATTATAGTCACAGACAAAAAAAATATATATGTAAAGTGTTTTGAAATTGTTTATACTTTCAATAAAGTCTTTGAAACTGTGAACCTTGTTTTTCTAAATATAACTGTATGTAAAGTGTGTAGCTCTATCTATACACTGCACTGTAGAACATTTTTAAAGCTATTGAGTTTTGTGCACTGATGATTTCTGACAGAATCTGGTTTACTCTGGTATGTTCAGGCCAAGACCTGCCATTACTACTATAAAAATGTGAAGCTTCTAATAAACAGTGTAATAAACTTTCCCAATCACTCTGTTTTTTCATTTTGTTCAAGATTCCTAATGTATGTTGTCGGTAAAACCTCAGAAAATGTTTATACCATAGGTCAAAACTTGTTTAATATTTATTCATTTTTGTAATGTGGCATTCTCGAGTACGGCTATAATATAGTAATATGTAATTAAACGTTTATGCCTGACGTCATTCAGATTTTCCTTGTTTACGTATGAAGCGTCACACTGGTGTAAACCAATTTTATTCAACAGCAAAATGTAATATATATATATATATATATATATTTTTTTTTTTTCCCCCCATTAGAATTCTTCAGGTATTTTTATGAGAGCAGTGCTTGCTGCAATACGTTTTCCTTCTTCTTCCGGCTGCTCCCTCTAGGGGTACTCTCTTCTCCACCCACTCCATCCTACCTGTACTCTCTTCTTCACTTCTCTACTACACTCCCCATTACTTTGAAGGGTTGATCCTGAGTATTTAAACTCATTCACCTTCGCTATCTCTGCTCCTTGCAACTGCACCATTCCACCACCCTCTCTCTCATTTACACACATGTACTCTGACTTGCTCCTACTGACTAACATTCCCCTTCTCTCCAGTGCATACCTCCACCTCTCCAGGTTCATTTTTCGCCTCTACTTTTGCTACAAGCTTGCCGCAATATATTTTATTTCAATTGTAAAAGGATTGTGTTTTTAAAACAGTATTTTTTGTAAAGAAACCTTGATAATAAAAGTGTGTATTAGAGGTATCCACCTGACATTTAAATGAAGATTTTTCCAACATGGTCAAGTGGGATTAGATAAAACTATAACCTTAACATTACCAATGGCCAGCACACTGGTGTGGGTGGAAGGTACTGTCCAGGATAAAGAGCAGTTTGGTCAGCTTTCTCCTCTCTGCCACGTGTACATGGGGTAGATGTTACCACGGTGAACTTCCAAATTAGAAAACATTTGTGGAATGATGTAAATTAGATAAGGGATGGCCCATTATCTACTACAGTACTTTTACACAGTACTTCAAAGTTAATTTATTTTTTCTACCTGCGGTTAAGCACTCATAAGGCCACATTTTGAAAAATGCCTTGTAAAAATTAATACACAACCAAAAAATATGAAGATTATCAGCCATTTATAAAATGTGTAAACAGGAAAATATTAATTTTGGCCAGATTCCCTTGAAAGGACATTTCACACAAGGCACATCTTTATAGCCCGTTTAAAACGTTTTTCATGAATACATACTTTCACGCAAGAAAAGCACATGCATTCAGTTTTCCATTCATACAAAAGAACATCAGATTGAACGCCAGTAAACAAAACAGTCGATTTATTTAACTGTAACAGAGTCTTCTTACAGTCACAACAAAAGTGCCATTTTATCAAAGCTTCAAACGTACATTTTGTTTGGTTCCTTTCAACTAGCAATAAACACCAATGACAATTTGCAAATTAAAAACTTAAAGCTAACAACCTTCACTGTACCTACCCTGAGGGCTCTTTCTGAAACATATCAGTTTATTACCACATGGGTAAACTAAGAGCATGGTTACAGTTACAAATAAATGCTTTTTTCTGAATTTAAGGCTTCATTTCAGTGCTTCCTGCCATACCATCAGCTGAAGCAGCCACTTGTGACACTTCCAACAATGACCACTAAACACATCATTATTACTTCATTTCTTCCCCTAATGTTTCCAAACATCAGTACATCATGTCAAAGTTGTCTCATTGAGATTGAAAAAACTTTTAAGTGTTACTGCCTACTAGAATGAAAAAAAGGTTAATTTTGTGGGCTTTCCATTTTTTGACTTGACCTTCACACACTGAACATATGAAAATCATAACAGGCAGAAACGACTCACAAATTTATGGGAGGGGGGCAAAAAGTGACAATATGGGACGGATTAATTTGATGTTATGCACAAAAATACACGTCTTCATGGAAATAACTATTTTCCTTCAGAAAAAAATGCTGAAATGTACACAGTTCTGCACAAAGACAGTAATTTCACATAGCACATTGTTTTTCAGTACACACAGGTGGAAATTTTCATAGTTTTCAAGCTGTTTTATGGGTCAAAACTTTCTAAATTAATGCAGTATTTGCAGAAATTAAAGCTGAACTACTTTGTAAAAATCCTACTAGACTCAAATAGCCAGAACAAGGGGAAAAAAAAATTCCCAATTCAAAGAAAAAAGGAACCCCATTATATAATGGAATCGGAGTGACAGATGTGAAATGATGGAAGCCTCGTTCAGGACAGCACTGTCAATGGAAGACAGTCTGGCGCCAGCGCTTGTCGCAGAGGAAGGGCCAGAGGCTGTCACGAATGGCGGCCTTGAAGGGCGTGGGCTCCACCTCCAGCCCCAGGGACTCAAGGCGTGAGCACTCCAGGTGAGCATTCAACGGCCGCAGCGCACCTTCCCCTGCGGGCTGCTCAGTAAGCTGCACAAGGGCACCAAAACAACAACCTGGCTTCAGTCATTAGACAATGAATAGACAATAAGATAATAGTGTGCAAAAAAAACAAGTGATTATAAACAAGCCGGTAGTTAAAGCACACAAAGTCATGGCAAACGTCATTTCTGACAGAGCCCACAGCACACGCCAACTTCTGCACAACATACCATAACAAGAAAATCTCGTTGCTTTACGTTAATGTCCGTTTACTTTTAAGATTTCTCAGCAAATGCATATTGGGCAGATACATTTACATTTATTCATTTAGCAGACGCTTAAAGCGACTTACAACATTTCACATAAGTGTTACAATGCGCTAGCTCTGGGTATCTTGCTCAAGGATGCACCTGGCACCTGGGCTGGGATCCAGGGACTTCTGCATCCCAGCCTGATGTTCTACCCATTGAGCCACCAGGCCACCACCAAATAAATAGCTTTTTAAATATTTCCTTGAATAGTTTGTACTTTGTCACAGCACTGTATGCCAGCTTTGCTCATTCACACGAGCAAATGTTTAACTGAAGTCAATTAAAGTTAACGGCCTTGTTCAACGGTGTTAGAGAGAGACACTGCCAGGAACCCGAATTGGAAAACTTCAGTTAAATACAACACAGCAAATGGCTTACACCAAGACAATGACTACAGACCAAAACAAACACGTCTTGTATGAGGCCATTATAAGTGTGAAACTGTGCAAAGCACAGAAACAAATTAGAGAGGGGAGCTGCACAGTGTATATTAAGAGGAAAATTAGCAGCAATGAAACGTAATGGGTAGAACAACAGTGGAAAAACAGCATGGGGCTGCTGTATTGGAGCTACATTGTGATCATAAACAAGACTAAACTGGAGATAATGAACAGCATTGAAAGGTGACTGCGGGGTCAAAGGTCGGATTCCATGTTGGGGGGGGGGGGGGGAGTATCGCCCATGCAGCACTCACCGGTATAAGGTGGCTGCTGGACAGGCCAAAGGCATCCGCTATGGCACAGGCCATTTCATACTTTGTCATCTGCTCCTTGCCTGAGTAATGAAAAATGCCTCGGAGGGAAGGATCCTAGCATGCAAACAAAGACACGGACACACACAGACACGAACACACTTCAGTATACTTTTCCTAAAGGCTCCATTGAAGAAATTTAGGTGTGTAGAATCGCTACCGCCAAGTTGTTAGCACAGGTGGCATAAAGCAGGCAGGCATGATATTAACTGTTACTAGCACTATTTACAGTTTAAAAAAAAAAAAGAATAAACTTTTCCATGAAAAATGTGCTAACTGACCTAGACAGTAAATTTTTTTTTATGCAGTAGGATTACTGCCCACCCTCAGTACTAAAAATTTTGGAGGACTACGCCACTCTGGGGTGCTCATCTCTCCTGACCTGAAGCCTCCTTTCGGCCATGAGGCAGCACACACGGGCCACGTCGTTGATGTAAGTAGGGAAGCGCTGCTGGCAATGGTCCACCGTGCAAGTCTCAGCAACCTCCTGGACACGATCCCACAGCACGGTCACGGCGCTTTCCTCCACGCGCTCTACCTCCCCGTACAGGACGGGCACGCGCAGCACAGCTGCACCTAGGGTGAGACGGGAAACGGAACCGGAGAGACACGCTGACAGGTCACACGCAGGGTGAAAACAGAAAACAAACCAGCAGAGCAGCCGCACGTGCTCATGTTCCCATCACAGCTGCTGATCAAGGCGGAGTACAGACCAATTCAGAAGCAAGGAAAGGCTGACCAGTGAATTTTGCATCATTGTAGACAACAAATTATATTTAATTTTTTTTTTTTGTATTAAAATACCATACAGCACATTTTCCATTGAATGAGGCAGTCTCTTTTTAACTGTTGCATTAATACTGGGAGAATATGTGCAATGGGTCACAAGACAGCTATACTTGCAAGCATAAAATTTTTATGGAAACCATTGTAAAAATGCAAACAAGGTCATGTTATGAAAACACTCAAGTAGAGTAACAGCATTGGAGGCAGGGAGTCACCTGGATTATGTCTCAGCACCTCCCTCTCCCCCTCCAGTTTGGACTTCCCATACATGTTCAAAGGATTGGGGGCATCATTCTCACCATAGGGTGGGTTACGACCATCAAACACATAGTCTGTACTAATATAAATGAGGAAAATCCCAGCTGTTGGAAATAAAATACAACAGGGGGGGAAAAACAAACACTGATTATAATCATGTAGAACACAGCCCTTAAAAAAAACTCCCAAACCAAGCTTTCATTCTAGGCCACAAGATGGCAGTACAAAGGTGTACAGTATGAATGAGAAGACAGACAAAAAGGAATGACTTTTCCCACCTGACTCCTTTGCCAAGGTTGCAGACGCATGGACATTTAGGTTCATCGCTGCCTCCGTGTGTCGCTCAACCACATCTGGCCTCCTCTCTGCTGCACAGTGCACAATCACGTGTGGCTGAGGACATGATTGTGGGAGACAGCTGTGTCACAACACTACATCAGATGACCTGTACGCATGGTAAAAGTCATATCAACAGCAACAGTTCACCTGGAATTCTTGTATAACCTCTCGGACCGCATCCTCATCCATTAGATTGCATTTCAGGAATCGAGGACGGGCTCGGCTGTAGCCGCATCCCAAAACACGCCAGGAGTTGTTCTGAAACTCTCTACACACCGCTCGTCCAAGCAATCCTGTTGCGCCGGTTACCAGAACACGCCGGAATGGCAAATCCACCGTCTCCTAAAACATGACAGACACAGGTTGCTAAAGATTATGAAAGTAGCTTGTAATAACTGACTTATGAACAAAATGCATTATACAATTGCTACATCCATCAATTCGAATGAATTTATTTTAATGACAAACAAACAATCTAAAAACAACCATAGAGCCACATGATTTAATTCACCTTTTTGAGCTACAACATAGAAAAGTATTCAAAAACACACCAGCTCTGTCAGCCTGTTACATTGATGTCTGAGGTGGGACAAAATTACACTTGCCAAGCCTGGGTAAGGCTAAAGCACATTGCTTGTTACGTAATGCAGCAAGCGCAAATTGGCTGTAACAGTAATGTATCCCTCAGATTCAAGACAAAAATCTGATTGCCTCCCAAACCTGAAAAAACAGGTTAATCAGGCTAATCCTCTTGCGGGTAACAGTGACCCAGGTTCAAAGCCCACCTTACTGCCTCAGTCCATTACAGCATTTTTTAATTGTCAAAATATTAGGATACCATTATCAAAGATTGATGACCCCATGAATCATATTTTGATTTTCTGAAATTGTTCTGACTTCCACACAACCATTATGATAAATGAAAACTATCCTATGGTATAGCTCAGGAGTGGGCAATCACAGTCGTGAAGAGCTGCAGTGGGTGGCGGTTTTTGTTTTAGCCAATTCCTTCAATTGAATTAGTCCACTATCTAAATTAAATATCAATTACATGATTGCTTCTCTTCATTCATTTTCATCTGTCTGTGCTTAGCCATCTTAACTTCAGAGAATAAGGGTTACAAAAAAAGGTAAAAGTACTTTAAGTTCTGTAACAAAGATACAGATCACACATTACAATATCACACATTACAAATTGTATTCATTAATGAACAGCAGAACCAGGCACCGATAACAAAGAATGCTTAATCAGGAGCAGTGACTTAACTGATTAAATTATATTTTAATCAATTTCTTGTTAAAGTCAAAAAGCAACATCAGTAAGTCTTTGTTGTGCTCTTCAAATTCATATTCAAAATGAATGAAGTCTGTTGAAAATTTCTGGACTGACACAGAAATTACACAAACAGGTCCATGTTTAATTGACATTAAGTTTCAATTACATGCAGAAACTGGCTTCAGTTTCAACCTACATCACTCCAACAAGAGTAGCATTGCCAACAATAACAGGCACTCACCCAGTCTGTTTGCAAGAAAAGTTAAAGTCATGCAACACTTTAATGCTTTCAGTCTTTATTTAAAACATATATTAAAACCTTATTTAAAAATAAATAATACCTGACTAAGTAATATAACTAACTGAAGGAAAATTTTGCAGGCCAATCTGTTGGTCTTAAATTTGCCAAAAGTTATGACTACAGCATAATTTAAAAAACCCAAATGTCCTACTTCTGAGGGTTGATGCCAACCTTTGCACAGTCTGTCATTGTTTTCTGCTGCTAAACGATTTCCAATAACAAATGCATACATGTGCATAAAGTAATCATCTCTTGCCAACTCCTATGTTGATAAGAACATTAACACTTGGAAAGTCTCTCTCTATGGCAAACTTAACAGACTAAAAATGTAATTAATTGCAATGTGATTAATTTCAATTAAATATTTGAATCTATTGACAGTTCTTATTTATTGAGACGTGTATGTGTGTAATAATAGTGTTTGTTACAAGGCTTAAAGATGTGCCAATTATCACTTAGAATATATTATAGTGATTAAAACTTACGGATTTTTTAATAATTTATTAATAATGGCAGGTACTTAGTAAACAAGGTAAAAGGCTGCCTGTTTTATAGTGTCGAAGCTGTCAGCGAATTTAACCAATAAGATACAGGCTGAAACAAAGCCATGTGATGTCATTAAACACTGAGTGCAGAAAAATCGAAATAGTTGTAGTGCATGGCGCACAGCACCCAAATCATTTACAAAAACGTTAATGTTGTTGAAAAATTATTTTTTTAAATGACCATATTGCTGACCAACCAAATTTTTGTGAAATTTAAACACTGATCTCTCATATGCACACAAAAACATTAACCTCCTGTTTTCAAATAAAGTTTACAAATCCGTATGTAGAATGTATTCATAATAAGGAAACGCTAAACAGAAAATTTACGATTGGCTTTTGCATTAATCCCTATGCAAATAAATATCGATACGGTTTTGTTTATTGTAACGCACTTTACAACATCGAAGATTAATGACATCACGCGTATACACAGTAATGTTCCATCGGATTGGTTAACATGCATATGTAGTAAGGTTCTATCCGATTGGTTAAAATCACAAACGGTACTAGTGTTATTTTATGAATAATAACATGAATAAAAGATCATCCTTCAGCATTGAAATCCTACCGCTTGATTTTCTTTTATCAATCTAGTAATGTTCTGTTTATGAATTACATACGTTCTTATTATGAATAACATACGAGTCAAATTTCATAGTTCAGCTACTTGTAGTATGAACCGATCAACTGCACAGACATATACAATTTTAGTGTCGATGTAAAATACTTTTATAGGCTTTAAACTCGTCTTTCTTTTCCTCCCAGTTTACGCAAAATACATAGAAATGGAATCAATTGGACTAAAACAATACAAAGTACATTTTGTATTAACCTATTCTGGCACAATAATGGTCTGTAATTGACCCGCTGCTCAATTCAATGCAATTTTGTCATATACAATAATGAAGCGTGCTACTTACTAATAGCCGTTTCGAAACCGAAAAAGTATATCAGCAATTACGAGCAATAATACCAGCCAGGCGCATTCTAAAACGGAAATGTTTACGTTAATCAGTTCACTGAGAAGGACTTCTACCTGCAACAGCTCTACATGTCCTGGTGTAAAATGTATCTTCAGCTCTTTATCGCCAATGTTCATTTCTTTGTAGCTATTTAGGTAACTAACAGGGTGTAGATTATATTATTATTATTATTACTATTATTTTATATTCCAGTGCGCAACTTAGCACCTCTATCCCAGCTGTTTCCTGTATCTTTTCAGTGGCTGAATTATCGCAAAGCATGTTGGTCACGTTAACCCTATACTGGGATCTTACAATACATTATAGTCCCTTCAAATGCCTCAGAAACAAAAGTTATTTTAATATACATTTATGTGTTGTTGTTTGTCATACATTATGAATCTACTTATAGTTTGTCCATCGTATAATGACTCTATGAACCTACGACTATATGAAAAATAATAACTCGCCCTTACAGCTAGCTATACTGCCTTGTGAAAAATAAAATACTGTGAAATATCCCTGATCGAATAATGATTTCTATAACGACTGCTTTTTAATGTGCGACGAAAATTGGTTCCATGCTGAAGTCCATGTGCACTTACAAATGAATTTCAGTTAAACACATATGAACTACTGAGAGTACTATTAGGGCTAATAATGTTTCACAAAGAACGTTTTCTGAAATTGAGAAATCTAGGAAATACTAAATTATAAAACTAGTTAATGTTGGATTGCTTTACCTCATAGTCGTAGTAAGGATATCCAGGCATATTTTCATTAAAGTGAACCGTACAGCGGATTACTACGAGGCAATATATTGAACTATTTATAACCTTAGGTTACCAGACTTACATTGCACTGGCAGAGTATACCGGTTTTACACCAGCATATGAATTTTAAAGGGATGGTGTCGCCTTAAAGGGGAAGGGTTTACTTAGAAAGACGGCCTTTCTAAAATATGGTCATTATGCTGTATTATGTTCTTTATAGGTACATTTGTCACAGAATGACTTTCGGTCATCTCTTTTACTTCTACGACCAGTACATGGGAGGGGAACGGATTTTCCAGGAAAATTGAAAAGAAATTTTTATTATTTCATTCATTTGTAGAACTATTTATTAATACCATAGAGAAATCACTTCTTTGCATACAACCCACCCATTAGCTGGGTAGGTAGTGCTGAGTGTCTTGCCCAGGGACATACCTGGTAGGTGGTGTGGAATTTGAACGAGGAGGTGTCCACAACCAAGTCTGATGTTTTACCTATTGAGCCACCTAATTATATTTTATGAAAGACGTACAGTATATATGCTAAGCTTTGGTTTTGTATACACTTTTAATATAACTTTTAAAAAATGTACTAAAATTAATGTGAATATTTGTACGTTTATAATACAGTACTTTGATATTATACTATTACACACATATTTGACAGTATGTATGTAATACTTTGATATTTGATTCTCCCTGTCTAGATATATATCCTAGCCTTAAAATAATGTTCCCTCTTTACATTATATACCTATTCACAGACATTTGTTTGGTGGCTGAAAAAGTCATTCAGATACACAATTGCATTTAAACAAATTTGCATTGAGTTTGATGTCATATAATTGCTGTATTTGTGTGTTATCATGGGAAACTATGCATCACCATGTTTTAATAGAACTGGGTTATGTTCGAATGGGTGGAAAGAGATCATTGTCAGCAATAGTTAATAAATGTATGGAGTAAGTAGCCTACAATTAACTTATAATACTACCTTTAATGTCACAATACTATAGTTGAAATAAAAACAATAGTAGTTTTTTTTCTGTATTTGCACAGCAAACATATATTAACAGCAATTGAACCACTTAGATTATCTTTAAAGCATACAGAAATATCCGAAAGACATCTAATGATTTTGCATAAATTGTTTCAATCGACGCATTCGTAGAGAGACAAAACCACGGAGAAATCGTTAAACTCCGTTATTGCGTGCCATATTAAGTAGTGGGTGACATGATGATTAAAGTCGACGCGCGACATGTGGAAACTGAATTTCCCGGAACAGCGGGACTGCAAGGTCGGTTTAAACGTTTTCGAAGGAACTGAAGGGATATAAAACCGAATAATTCGTTACATACTATACTGTTCTTCACCTTTACACTAATATATACATCTTGGCTATAGCATTTCCACAGTCGACGTGTAAAACTGTACCGTCTCACACTGGTTATTCGCCCGATCATGAATTCCCTAGACTGCGTGGTGTGACCCCTCTGACTTTGTTCTGCCTGCTTTGATGTGCAGTTAGTGAAATAACCAAATGATAAATACAATTACGTTGTTTAACGAATGGTCGGTTACAAACTAATTACTCATATTAAATTGCTTTTATATAAAATCTCATTTTAAAAACTGAATCTCGGCAACGCATCGAAGAATATAGCTCTGTGAGAGGCGGTGGCAACACAACGATAATTTTTTTTAACTGACGTAGGCCAAATACTGATAATTTCATATGTTCCTGTGTTTGACGCGAGTTAATCTTAGTGTTTGAGTTTTGTTATAATTTGTCGTGGTTATAACATCTTAAAACATTCTTAGACTGCTGTCCCCGCGACCGGACCCCGGATAAGCGGTAGAAAATGCATTGGATGGATTGGATACAACATGTTATATGAACTTTCTTAATTATCTATGTTGTTTGTACTCGATAGTCATTACTATTAACTTTAACATTTACGTGGATGATTACGGTAACTGCTTTGCCATTCAGTTTTTTAAAATCGTCCAGTGTTTAAAATCTATAAATATTGTTTCAGACACCACCCACTTATTCAAGTGGTCATACCCTTGACTTCTAGTTCAATTTTGGATTGTACCAAATAAAAACGTGTTATCAGTATCATGTGATTATATTGCAGCTATTAAAGTTTTGATAGGCAATAATTTCCTTGAGATAAATTGTTATAAAACTGGGGAGTATTTTTTTCACTTGCCCTGGTGTTTTGACCTTGAAGGTATAACTGTGTCATGGTCATGATTTGACTGCTTGTCTAAAACGGTCAATCACTCAGTTTCTACTCGCTAGTCCAAATGAGTGTTACTGTGGTAGCACGCTGAGCTAGTCACACCAGACCACCCTTTCACCCACGGTTGTCTCTAAGGATCCCCAGACACTCCCAAGACAACCTGCAGATATAATCTCTCCATTGTATCATGGGCCATCCTCAAGGTCTCCACCCAGTGGGACATGCCTGGAAATGCCCCAGCTGCAACATTCCAGGGTGCATTCATACATGCCCAAATCACCTCAGCTGTACCCTACCCAGTATGGGGCTACCAAGACCTACCCCTAGAGTTAGGCCTGGGGGTTGGGTTTGCAGATGTGCACCTGGTGGGTGGGCTTAGCCCAAAAAATCAATGTGGGGTCAGCTTGTGGGTTCACTATCCACAGAATGAAGGATGGAGATCAGTTACAATGCCACCAAAGTGACAGGCTGTTACTGGATGGATCGAGGCCCACTGTAACTGGCTAATGGAAACTGGCTTTGTTTAAGATAGTGTTTTATAAATCCTTGTACTCTTTGAGCACTAAGTGATCACTGAGACATGAACTTCACTGTGCTTTTATCATCTTAGAAATGTGTCCAGACTGTGCTTGGGGTTGTCATAAAGAGCTCATCTTTTTGCAACAGAGGTTGTGTTCCTGCAACTTTATTCACATGCCTTAATAAATCAATTTAAAGCAAAATGCAGTGTAAAATTCTGCAACGAGGCTTCTGTCACAGGCTTCACATCAGGCCTACGTTTCTCCTATTTTATATTCATTACATTGGCTACCTTTTAAGCTCACGTTAATGTCTCTGAACTCCGCTGGTGTGCTGGCACACCCCTGCAGTTAAAAACACTGAAGACATTTGCACAGGAGATCTGCAACTTCTGAGGAAGGACGGTCTCCTGTATTTACAAAAATCCACAGCATTGTCGTAAAGATTGTATATAGCCATATGTGTGTACACTGTATTAAAATATGAAAATTCAAAAGTTTCAAAAGTCCACTGCTATGACGCTGGATGGTACTGTGATATTTGTCATCCTTTAAAATATTTTCTTCATTGTAACAGCATGTGCTGTTCTTGTACTATGTTGGAAGAAGTTTTCAGATTTCACATTGATCAACCCCAGGTGGGTAACTTCACATGAGTTTCAGAGCCATCTTAGCATTTTATCCATAAAGTCACTGAACCAACTTTACCATTACACCATGTTGCATTTATCAAATGTACCCTAGTATATTGTATTTTACTATTCCAACCAACAAGGTTAAAAAATAGAGGTCAGTCCCTCACATCTACACTAAGTCAAGAGAAATTCAGCAATATTAATCACACTACAATATGAGATTTCAGCCACACCCAATACCTCTCAAATCAAGACAACGTATACGCTTAATACAAGAGCTGTTTCAAAGGACATTAGCTAAAGGTCTCATACTTCACAGATTTTCAATATCTTCCAGTGAATACATGGCAGAGCTGGCAGCATTAATTTAAAACTCACAATGTTTGTTTGGGTCCACACTGACTCAGCAGAAAGCATGAGATTTGAAATGGAGAGTGGTAGCTGCAGTTCGTTACTACTTTTCCTGAAATCCTGAACTACATAACATCAATAACATTCAATGTGAACTCTTCTGCTTTCTGAAATGAGCAATACTGAAATATAGAACATAGAAATGTTACAACCACATGCTTAATTTTGAAGCATTATATCTTTCTGTTGAGCCTCATATGCAATTATTTTATATACAGAATATTATATGGATAAACTATTCTTAACTTAGTTAACTGCTGGTTACAAGTGGAAAACCGGCTGGTAACATGACATATAATAAGATGGTCTTCAACTACGTTTCTTATACTAGATTTTTTTCGTAACACAAAATACTGCTTATAGCATGTTGATCAAAATTCTCAGTCACCCGGATAAGCTCATATGAAAGTTGAGTCAAGGCAGCTGGACTTCTTTTTAGTTTGAAACATTTTACTAGTCATTCAAGTAGTTTCTTAATTCAGTCTAAAGACCAACAGAGAAAAGTTGTAACTACTGCCCATAGTCACTGGACCACCTAGGTCTGGTTTATAGGCTACGTGTTATCTGGTGTCTTCCATAATTAAAGTATCTCTTAAAATGAGCACCCAGCTATTCAAAACTATGATAGACCTAGTCTCCTGGTGTAGTGGAAAACAGCGTCCCGCCGGGCATTTGGCTGTAGCTGTCCGTGTAGTCTTGAAATCTAGTACTGGAGAGGAAATAGGCAGCTTCTGCTTGTCTGGCGGACACTGACAAATAAATGCAACTGTTAAAAAGCAAGTCCTACTGGTAGATGGCAAGCTATGCATTTTTTAAAGAAAATTATTCAGTCCATCATGTCCTGGTAAACACCTATTGAATACGTGAAATGTCGTAGATTGAAAATGACCTTTCCTGCTACATGACCGTGTACTGGCAACTGTATTATCACAAGAGTGCCTGGGGTGACCAGAACCAGAGCAGAAGAGTGAAGCTCGCGAGTTGAGCGCGACCACGTGCCCACGTGTTTTTCTTGTAGCTCTGCATATTAAGGAAATGGTAACAGACTCGCCTTAGGACGCTGTCAGCTGGACGGTTGTTAATAAAATTAACGGTTCGTATTCTTTCAGTGCTGCAGTTTTACATGGCATTGCATCCACGAACATGAAAGTATAACTCAGGAAAGATGAACGCGTTTCTATTTAATAAACTGGGTAAACGAGCAATATTAAATCACCGCTTACTATTTCGGTAACAAAAAAGTGCAATATTAGAACAAACGTGGTGTTTCATGTGGCATTTCAAAGTTAGAAAATAGCTGCGTAATTTGGAATGTGTGTGCGGCGTGATAGGCTTCACTAGTGAGTAATAACTACAATTTATTTTCATGCATTACTTGTCTTCGTGGCTTTGTAATATGATCAATACGAATGACAAGTCATCACTTACATGTCTAACCTCTACATAGACAAGACAGTCTTTGCCAACGTCTAAAAATATATTTAAATCTACACTACAAAGCCTTATAGAGCAGTTGACTACCAATCGTGAGCAAGTGTTGCATCATGCCATCATCTTCTGCATCTTAAAAATACACAGTACAAGTAGTACAGCGCCCCCTGGCTATCACCATGTATCATTACTCAACTACTGTAGGAAACCCACACTGCACCCTGGTTTTTACACTTTTTACCAAAGTTTTACACAATCAGCAGCGAGTACAAGAAAAATGAGGCTTAAGAACACACCAGTGTGATTATTAAGTGACAGACATCAGTAATGTTGTATTATCTGTAAACTCCAAAAATCAATAAAAAACCAAGGATTACAGTTCCGTCTTTTTATTGAATATTAAGGTAAATATTTCACATTAATACAGGCTACAAAGTAGAGCCACTATACGACATGAAATTTACTCTCATTTAACCCTTTTTAGTATGTAAACAATTATACATGTATTTACCACTCTAAAAGGTCTGATTTATTTTGCTGTAATCATCTAGTTCTTGGTCAACGACAGCTTACAATCCTGTTAAGCCCTGCGGGTCAAGAACAGTCTGTTGGTTTTAAAGTCAAAATGGCTATACTATGCAGAGAATGTATCCTGTTGAACAGGCAACTTATTTGTTCGTAGACAGTGGTAAACAAGTTAAAGCCCACACTGGATTCCTTTTAGTTAGGCACCTCAAATAGTGTCCAGACTGCCAATTCTTGTATGTAGGACACTTAGATCAACAATTTACTGTAATTTTATTTCAAAAACATTGTTTACTGGTCCTATGTCTTGGTGTTCACGTTGTCTAGTTGACATGATTTAGATGCATGTTCCCTACATGGGGCGCCCATGTACCAGGCCAGACCTGAAACGAAAGAGGTATTCGCATCAGTTACAACTACAAACTGTGACCAACATCTATGAGGCTGGAACCCTGACTTCACCTGTTGCGCATCTGAATTCTCTGCAGAATTGGGCACCACCTTCAGGATGGGATTCCAGGCAGGATCGGCAGTATGCAGACCATTGTACAAGGGACCCCCTGGGCCTTCAGTCATTGGAGGGTGGGGAGGGATCATTGTACCACCATACATAGACATTGGCAAACCCTGGGAATGCACAGAATCAAACTGACCACTGTCACTTCAATACATTTCAGGAACACAGGACTGCAAGTGTGATGTTGTCTTTTTGGTTGAAGCTGCTAGCAGAATTAAGACTCCAGAGGCAGGCTCACCTTGGGGAAGTCCATGAAGTTGCTGGGCATGGGCTGATGAAAGGTGTTGGATGGGGCCACAATGCCAGTGTCATCCCGTTCCATAGGCTGGTGCTGGGAAAAGGCAGACTGCTCAGGCAGCTGCTGCTGAAGCATGTGGCTACCCAAGAGGGGTTGTGACCAGCCTGACATGGCCTCTGTTGGTAAGAGGACACGAAAAGTGGAGGCATTATCTTCCAGCCAACTCAGTCACACGATGAAATTTCATTTTACCCAGAATAACAATAGCTATAGCTATAATCAAACACTAGAAGCAAACAATGAAAACCAGAAGAATTTCACTATCCAGTGCATTTCAAAACAAACTGTACTGACTATCAACTGAATAGCACTCCTCTACTATAAACTTTGATACTTGTGCCATTATTTCACTCTAACAATGGTCATTCTTCTGTGAATTTAAATTATATAAACAATTACAAAAACATCTAATTCCAGCCCCCCAACCTCTTCCACCCCCACAGTGAAGCAGTGACGTCCTAGCACCCACCCTTGCGGCCCACACACACACCAGAGGCACTGCCAATGCCAAAGGACCAGATGCCCCCCTGGCCAACAGGTGCTGTATAGCTGGTGCTGAGCACAGCAGGGTTGACGGAGCCTGTCTGCCGAATGCGGGCCAGTCGCTCTGTGCCTATTGGCGGGGGCACCTTGCGGTCCTGCTGACTTGAACTGCTGGCCTTAGCCTGGATCAGGGCAGGGGCTGTTGTGGACGCAGAGAGTGGTGAGGAAGACCCAGATGACACAGAGGGTACTGGGGACTCACCTACAGTGGGCAGGCAAAATGGCAGGTGGAGAAACAGAGAGAGATTACACTAGGCACATCAAACCATTAGTCAACTCCCCTTCCCACAAAAAAAAAAAAAAAAAAAAAAAAAAAAACACAAACATACAGGATGTAGAAGCACTCCAGGGGTGAGGGGAGAAGTGCTGCCGGCTGAAAGACGGAGTTCCCACGGGGGCTGGGCCTTGCAAGAACACTGGACTGCCTGATATACTTGTGGCAAAGCTTGTGAGCGCAGCAGAAGAAGAGATGGAGTTGGCCGAGGGGTCCATGGGGTGCATGCCTAAGGTACACAAAAGGAAAGACGCATTACCACTTTCAGGATTCATCTTCAGGTCATTTCAGGCTTGCAGAACGTACCATATTCATGTCTTGAATTATACATGTACACTTCATTTTTCAAAAAAAAAAAAATAAAAATTATACTCAATTGAACATTTTCACTGAAATTTAATTAAGTTTTACTTAGAGAGTAGATATGAATGCCTTCCTCACCAATAGGACTAGGGACAATTCGCTGAGTGGGGCAGCGATAGCCAGGTGCTTTTGAGTTATCCGGAGGTGGCAAAACGCTCTCCATTTGCCCCATTCCTCCCATGTAGGCAGGGGGAGCGCTGTAGGCCTGATCAGAAGGGGACCGCGTAGGCAGGTGACATGTCCCCCACACCTGGCTGTTGCCCACCTGGCTGTTTTCAAAAATACTGCTGAACTGATTAAACAGGGTAGCTGGGCCATAGCTGGAAGGCAGCTGAGCCTTCCCACCATGAAGCTGCATCTGTGAGCCATTCAACACACTGATGGTTGAGGACATCTGAAGTGAGGGTGGTGCCATTCCTGGTGTGGGCAAACCATGCTGCTGCTGCTGTTTGAGAGGCTCCTGCGATGCTGCAGGAGGCACGAACACAGACTGCTGCTCCTGCATGGCGCTCCCTGGGGTCAGCGGGTAGAAGGGAGCTGCAGGCTGCATACGTGGCGACACACGAGGGGCGGGTGCGGCAAAGTGAGGTATGGTACTGCTGGTTTGTGCCACGGCACTAGCACAGCTTGGAGCAGGCCGTGAAGTGGGCAGCTGGGCACCGGGCGGGGCCACGGCCACAGTGGGCTCCGCTCCAGAGACGAATGGCAGGGGCAGAGACTGTCGAACCTCCTGCTGAGTGGCGGCCACAGACAGGCCAGCAGGCGCAGGAGCAAAAGACAAGGAGCTGGAAGAAGCACTGCTCTCAGAAGCTCCACCCACAACAGATGCAATTGGTTGCTCCTGAGGGGGCTTTTCCTTCCCAGGCGTGGCTGCACTAGAAGGCTCTGCTTTGGGCTGTGTGAGCTGCTGTGTAGGCGGTGCTATGGGAGGAGGGGGTGGGGGTGTGGCTGGGGAAGTGGGAGGGGCAGAAAGCAAGGGGGAGGGAGAAACTAAAGCCTGTGTGCTTGCTGCAGAGCTGACTGAACTGGTAACAGTAGTGACACTGCTTGTTTTCGGTTCATTAGCGAATAACTGCTTCCTAACAGAGGACGGGGTGGGAGCGCTGGGGTGGCAGGATGAGGGAGGAGCTGTGCTGGAGGGTGATGCTGTGGTAGCTACGCTGGCACACACGGGGTTGGAGGCAGCTGCTGAATACTCAGGCTGGGAGGTGCCTGGCCTAGGCACGGCACCACTGTTGTGTTTCGGGGAGCTGTTTGCACTGCCAGGGCTCACGGGTCTCACAGGGAAAGGGCCCCAAGTGTTGGGTGATGGGGAAAAGGTTCCGCCAAACTGGGCCATGGGGAGACGTGGGTGCCGGATCTGATGCATGGTCTGGGCAGCCAATAGAGCCAGCTGTGGGTGGGCGTAGGCCAGAGGGAGCGAGACAAAGGGGGGCCTCACTCCTGACGCCAGACCCTTAGCCAGTTTGCTGCCTTGCTGCGTGGCTGAGGGCGAGGAGGGTTGGAAGGACACGCCCGAGGATGGTACGACTGATGCAAGGCCCTTGGAGCCTGTGGCTGTGGTGCTGGGGGCCCCAGCAGATGAAGCGAAGGCTGAGCCCATCTTGGCATTTGTGCCCGGGGTACGGATGTGATTACGAGGGATCAGGTCCTCCAGCTCTTTGGCAGGATCCTGGATCAGCGCATTTATTAGCTGCACAGCGTGCCGCGTTGACTCTGTGCCGCCTCTGAAAAAAGTAACATTAAAAAAAGGAGTATGTACAACGTGCCCATCACATAGCACCTACAGTACATAACACAGGGAGTGCCAGCTACACAATCACAAAAAAAGACCAGACTGTGGAAGATGTAGAAACACAGGTCCTAATACCTGATGGTAATCATTCTCTCTCCATTCTTATCTTTCTGCTTGTCCACATCAATGTGGGCCCCTGTCACATCCTGAATGGCAGTGATGTTACAGCCACCCCTGCCCATGATCCGCGACACCACAGACGCTGGAACTGAAAGTTTCTTAGACCTAGAAAAACACACAGGAGCAAATGCCATTATTCCTAATTGATTACAAAACCAAAAGCCACTTAGTGCTAGTGATGACAGTAAAAGCCATTAAAGGAATAAAATATGGGGGGGGGGGGGAATCATTGTCTGTTAATAGTCCTTCAGGTGGACAGGCATCAGAAATGGTCAAGTGCTGATGATGACAATAATGAGGGACAATAACGACACCTACCTCCGGACCACCTCCTTCCAGCCCTCCTCTCTCTTCTGGCTCCTCTTGGGGCTGGTGAGGTTCATCTTGCTATTGGAGGAGGACACTGGCAACGAAATAGTCTTAAACGAGGAAGCGAGGGAGCTGGGATTCAAGTCACTGGTGGAGTCTGGAGTCCTGGAAAGAGAGGATAAATTTTACACATCCAGATTACACCACTTCCTGCACAACTCCTAGGAGCACCATACACCCCTTGTTTCCCAGCAAGAGCCGTGAACTCACTTCTGCTGTGGCTTTGAGATGGACACGGTGACCTTCTCATCACGCAAGCCATGCAGGGAGGGACAGTGCCTTTTGTCAGCCGCCGGTGCAGACTGAGCATGGCCGTGGGGAACTGTAGGGCAGGGAGGCGGTTCGGCGAGGTAGCCGAGCTCCTGGCTCTTGCTGCCACTGCTGCTCTCACTGTTGCAGTCCGTGCTGTCCAGATTGTCCGAGTCGCTGTTACCGCTGGGCGCGCCGCCGCCGCCCCGGGGCTCCCCATGCACCTTGTTTCGGTCAGCCTTCTGCTGCGCCAGTGCTACCTGTGGGTCCTGCAGTATGATGGGCTCACTGGGTGCATCTTTGGTCCTGTTCTTCTTATTCTTACGGCTGGTACTAGGCGTGGTCACCACATTGGCACGCTTTTTGCCAAAGGCTGAGGTGAAGGTGGTTGACGTGGCAGGTATGCCAATGGTAGTGGTGGTGGTGGCACTCGGTGGCTCAATGGGGACTTCAGCCTCTGTCCAGAGAGACGATTATTTGAAAATTCAACGCTTTTTTTTCCTACTAACAGTTGTGGTCAACAAACAAAAGGCCTACAGAGGAACACGTACCCTCAGCAGAGTCCTTCTCATGGTCCTGCATTTCTGAGTACACCTCCTTCACTTTTGCCTCTTCTTCCTCCAGTTTCCTCTTCTGTTCCTCCTTCTTCTTCTTGCGCTTCTCCTTGCGTTTCTCCCGTTTGGCTGCCAAGGCCTGCTTCTTACTCTCCTCTCGAGACTATGGAAGTGAGAACAACAGAGCCCACCAATTAACAAGAGGAATACAGAAAGGAGAAAAGCCACTGGAACAGACCACATGAGGAGGACCACCCACCTTCTCTAGGTCCAGCTCCTTGAGCAGGATGCTGGCGTTTTTGTTGGCCTCAGCTGCCTGCTGGTCTTTGGCTTTGACGATCGTCTCCATGCACTGGTGACATTTCTTTAACAGCTCCTGTGTGTGTGTGTGTGTGTGTGTGTGTGTGTGTGTGTGTGTGGG
>JABJVR010000041.1:2518258-2579625 GCA_025773905.1 Chitala chitala | reverse complement strand
CCCTGTGTCAGCGCTGTGCGTGTTCTCCCTGTGAGCGTGTTCTCCCTGTGTCAGCGCTGTGTGTGTTCTCCCTGTGTCAGTGCTGTGTGTGTTCTCTCTGTGTTAGCGTTGTGCGTGTTCTCCCTGTGTCAGCGCTGTGCGTGTTCTCCCTGTGAGCGTGTTCTCCCTGTGTCAGCGCTGTGCGTGTTCTCCCTGAGAGCGTGTTCTCCCTGTGTCAGCGTTGTGTGTGTTCTCCCTGTGTTAGCGCTGTGCGTGTTCTCCCTGTGTTAGCGCTGTGTGTGTTCTCCCTGTGAGCGTGTTCTCCCTGTGTTAGCGCTCTGCGTGTTCTCCCTGTGTTCTTCCTGTGTTAGCGCTGTGTGTGGGAATTCTTTTTTTTCCCCTGCTGCAGTCCACAAATGTTGGTCTGAATTGACGACCATGATTTGCCCTTTTAGCTTGTGAATCCACTGTCATGGGTTTATAAACTTCCCAAGGCTGTACCAGCCCCTCAGAACATGTGTTTAGCAATTCATATCCTTTGTCAACACTTTTCCTACTATATTTGTTCATGTGCAGGTTAGAAATTAAACAGAAAAATTAAACACTGAACAGTGTGGACACATGGTATAATCTTTTTTTTTTTTTTACACAGGGTAACTGAGACCACTTGCACAGGAAGAGCGAATGCTCAGGAGCATGACCTCACCTTGCTGTCTGCAGCTTAACTGCAGTATTAATGTCATTATTTGTAATTAGGCACACAGCTGCATGTGATTTGTGATTACAGCCCATGTGTCCACACTGAACAGTATGAAGCTCTTCCTCTGCTCTTCCTCCATTCATTGCGAGACCCCCTAAGCTCCATTCATTGCCATTTTTGTTTCCTCTCTTGTTGCAGAATCTCCCAGAATGTTGTTCTTGCCTCCATCCAGTCCGTGTCTCTGCTGACACGTTTGCTGTTTCCAGTTGACAGCACGCAGTGATTGCTTTCTCTGAGCTCCTACACCCCTTAGTGCTGCTTCAGAGCCCTAATGTCCACTTTATTCTTCCAGTGTTGTCCTGCCTTCTAGTTGACCAGCTGTCCGTTGGCTGCTCTTTCTCCTGTTGGAGAGGTGGTGTTGTCTTCACTTCTGCCCGGTTGCCTTGCCACATTCTCTGGTTTGCCCTCGCACGGCTCCATTGTTGCAGGTGGTTTCTCTCATTTAAGGTGTGGGTGTGTGTGATGTGTGTGCCCCACAGATGTGTCCTGCATCAGGGTGAAAGGTCATAGCAATTACAGCAGGGCACTTGCTCTATGAGAGCAGGACCTGTGAGCTGCGAGCGGGCACTCCTGAGGTCCTGAGCTCCAGCTCATGGTTGTGGTTGTGGAAGTCATCCTGTTTGTCACTGTCACTGCTTTGCTTGTTGTGCCCCTGCTGCCACCCCCCCCCCCCCCTTGGCCTTAGATTAACACTCCCAGTTGATGCCAGGCCTCACCCTGTGCCCTCTGATATTTTCCATTATCATGCAGGGCTGTGTCTCTCGCCCGCGTCCCCTCCATATGTCTGTGTGTTGCTCTTTCGATCATCGCTGCCTCTCTCCCTCACTCTTCTCCTTTTTTTTCCACTTCCTGCTTTTTGTTCCCCCTCTGACTCTTTCTGCCTCTTGCCTAGCCTCCTCCCCATATTCCTTGTGCCCCCCCAGCTAAGCAGTACCTGCTTCATGGGTGCTCCCAACTCTGTCACCCCTCTGTTGGCTGTCTATCCTCCCTTCCCCCGCCCTTTCTGATGTGTACACACAGCTTCACAAAACTGAAGAGACTCAGATTTACCACGAGGGGAAGTTTAGTGCCGTTTACAAACATTCATGTTTAATTTTCCTCTCCTGCTTCGTGAGTGTGCTTGCTGTGATGCTGCACAGTCCGCCCCCCCCGTGAGTGTGCTTGCTGTGATGCTGCACAGTCCCTCCCCCCGTGAGCGTGCTTGCTGTGATGCTGCACAGTCCCTCCCCCCGTGAGCATGCTTGCTGTGATGCTGCATAGTCCCTCGCGCCGTGGGCGGGGGGGGTGTGGTGGTGGGGGGGCGGGGGGGGGCGGGGCGCCGCCGCCCCCCCCCCCCCCCCCCCATAATACACAGGCAGTCAGGAATGGACTTATATGTGAGTATCTACATACTGAAGGTTTATTATTGTGACAGGCATACATGCAGACAATAGAAGGTACAGCTAATATACAAAACAAGGCACAAGAGGAGGAAAAAAAAGAATAAAACTAATATGCAATTCATAATGCAGGCAACACCTCACACTCAAAAGCTGCACTGTTTTCTATACATTTTATAGAAAAGGAGGCTTCATCCTTCACCTAGCTTAAGCATACTGACAGAGCTTTTCATTTTCTCAATCAGCACTGTACTCCCAGAGAACAGCACAACTCAATGTAAACAAAAAACTGCTGACAAGTCAGAGGCCTTGGTGACACAAACAGGAGCATCCTGACCAAAAGTGCTTGCACAGCCAATAATTATGAGGGCCAACCCCACCTACGCAAACCAGGAGCATTAGGTTTATACTTCGCCAAAACAGCTGCTGTTTCACATCACTGCTTTGCTACTAACAGAGAGCACATTGTCCATGTAGCCAGACCCTTACTTTATCTGCAATGGTAGCGATGTATCTCATGCACTCAATGTCAGAGGGAAACTGGTTGACTTCCTTCACCAGGTACTGCACCACCTTCACATGGCCCTGTGGGGGAACACACATGCAAGAGACTTAACAACTAGCTAGAGCAGTGGAAGAAAATGCACACAAGGCACGGTGCTGGCAAGCAAGACGATGATGGGTCTATCAGAAGAGCGATTGGTCTGCTGCCACACCTTACGGAAGGCTGCCATGAGGGGCGTGATCTTGCGATTGTCAGCAGCATCCACGTCTGCACCCGCCTGCACCAGCAGCTGTACCACGTCAAAATGACCCCCATTGGCAGCCAGCCACAAGGGAGTGTTTCCCTTCTTGTTGCGCACATCAATGTGTGCCACCCTGGAGGGATGGGCGAGAGAAGCCGAAAGTTGGATCGACAGAGCAGGCTTAACTCGTACTCTTCGAGCCAATTAATGCATTCAGATCACTGGCAACATGGCTTCACATAAAGCCATTTGCCAGATAAAAGGAAACTTGATGGATTCACCTGTTAATGAGCAACTCGCAGAACTTATAGTGGCCTTTATCCGCGGCGATGGTGAGCGCGGTGTCCCGGGATGAAGGCACAGGCGGGGCATTCACGTCTGCACCTTTGTCCAGGAGCACTCGACCTACTTCGGCATACCCCCCTGACGCGGCCTCCATCAAGGGAGTCAGCCCAGTCTAAGGGGACGAGGTTAAGAAGTGTTAAGAATCAGAGGTCTTTCTCCATATCCCACAGGTCACTTCACACACTCCTCACCTTTGCACGGTGTTCCACGTTGGCCTTGCGGTCCAGCAGTAGGCTGACCACCTCAGCCCTGCCCTGGAAGCAGGCGAGCGTCAGCGCCGTGTTGCGGTTGGTTTCAATCTGCGCGTTGATGTCCGAGCCCATGTCCAGCAGCAGCTTGACCGCCGGTACGTGCCCGTTCATGGCCGCCAGCATCAGGGGAGAAATCCCTAGTTTGCTCCCAGTCCTACGAGCAGAAAACAGCAGTGATTAATTGGTGGTGGGGGCACAGAACAAAGGCACAAGTGGTGAGAGAACTCCAACGTAGAGGGACAGGCTCTCGCGCACCTGGAGTTGATCTCTGCTCCGGCATTGAGGAGGATCTTGATGATGTTCACGTAGCCCCCTGAAGCAGCAAGGCTGAGCGGAGTGTAGTCAGACACGTTACGATGCTCCTTGTTGGCTCCGCGGAGCAGCAAGAGCTCCACCACCTTAGGCAAGACCAGAGCATGTGGGTCACACGTGTGCAAGACCACTCGAGACACTGGCAAGTTGTTCAGACACCAAAACAAAAAGTTTCTCTTAGCAATATACCCCCCCCACATCCCCAAACCAAAAAGTATGTTCTCCAGCTCAGCTGAAGTGAAGCACGATAATTACGCTGCCTGCTGCTTCTTTAGCTGGTTAAAAAATGTTAAAGCAATACCTCTTGTCGGCCACCGGAACAGGCCAGCGAAAGAGGGGTGTCTTTGGTTCTCTCTGACTGGGCCTCAATGTCAGCCCCTTTGTCTAGGAGGATCTCCACAACACCCACATGTCCCGCTGTGGCCGCCAGGATCAGAGGTGTGAAACCTAGGGGAACAGGACAAGCCACGGGGTCCTCACAGCGAGCACATACGCACACAGACTGATTTCCTGCAACCAAAGGCTCGGAGGTTCTCACCCTTCTTGTCGCGGTGCTCGATGTTGGCCCCTCGTGCAATCAGCACGGACACCAGCTCCTCGTGGCCCCCGGCGCAGGCCAGGGTCAGCGCCGTGTCATGGTTGCTCTCCGTCTGCAGACACACAGGCACAGGTAGCTCTTACACTGTTGGCATGACCCGGGTCGCGAGAGAGATGGTGGAGGTAGCGGCTGGGCTTACGTGTGCGTCGATGTCCACTGAGGGGTACAGTGGCAGCATGGAGGGAGGTGACACCGCGCTGCCGGGCGTTGGCATGGGTGGCTGTGGGCTGGGTGAGGCCGTGCTACCCAGCATAGGCACTCTGCTGCCCACGGCTGCAAGAGAACGACAGGACCCGGTAAGGAAGCAACAGCTAGTCTTACACGGTTAAAGAAACGCCAAGGGCATTCAGCAGCTTTGGCCAGCTAACTACCCCAAGTGGGTGAACCAAGATGGAGTTTAAGATAGACAATCAAGTGGTGGCCTAGAACTGTTGCTAAACAGGCAACACACCATCAAGCTGTAATGCGCTATATGGTTAAACAAAATGGGGAGTGAATGACTAATGCATATACAAGAATGCAATATATTTCAGGTTTTTTCCTTCATCAAGACCTGAAATATTTCAGCACTGACCATTTTAATTTTTAGGTTCTGCTCACAACATCCATTAACAAAATTTTCATAAATATTTAAATTTGGAATGAAAATCTCCAATCTGTTGGTGTGAGCCCCCTTTAAAGTGCATATCAAATACATCAGATGCAATGTGCAGCTTCTAAAGGGTTTCATGAAATTTGGCATCATCTGTAAAATTCAAAAGCACCAACAGGCCCATAAAATCTGGGAACAATTCCATCATTTGTATATCTAAACTTATCGTTTTTATGTCCGTCATTAACACCCACGCACAGTGATGCTATGAAAGCTGTATTGATACACAGGCGATACAAGACACTACTGAGGCAATTTGTAAACCATATCTTCAACGTGTGTGTGTGTGTGTGTTTTCCTTTCTTATAAACCAGAATGTGATTTTCACCCAAATGACATGCAACAGAACAGCTTTTACCAACTGCCACTGTAAAATCTTGCACATATTCA
This sequence comes from Chitala chitala, assembly GCA_025773905.1. Classification (NCBI taxonomy): domain Eukaryota; kingdom Metazoa; phylum Chordata; class Actinopteri; order Osteoglossiformes; family Notopteridae; genus Chitala; species Chitala chitala. The sequence continues at coordinate 2,574,213 of JABJVR010000041.1, read as the reverse complement.
GTACCTGAAATCTCAGTTTTCTTGCACTCTTTAAACCTAAGCAGCCATGTATAATGTGGATGTGAATGATACGTTTACTTTTCTCAGTCAGAGCTGCAAAGTGGGTTTATACCACTACATATACTCTGCATCCATTAATAAAAATCACCCTCAAACAAATGTAAATAGGATTACTGTTGGCACCAATTAAAGTTAAGTAAAACAAAATAAAAATGCATCCATTCATATCAATTCTCTCTTTTCTGGTAGCATTTTTGAGCACTGCTGTAATGTTTACAGGGTCAACTCAGTACTGTCCCTTGCCAAACCACAGGCTGAAAACATACTGTACATATAACAAATTTTACATGTATTAGTATGAATATATATTTTGTACTTCTTTCACGCACTGCTATATTTTTACAGCTGCAATAACCAAACCTAACATTCAAATTTTACGATCCATTCTCCTTTTCAGCAAAAGCATTCCAGAGAAACCCTCAGTGATAAGCAGTGAAGACAAGATAAGCACGTGCAAACAAACCGGCCATGATGTCATCCAGCGTGTCGGTGAGGGTCTGTGCGGGTGTGGCCACCATGAGTCCCTCAGGCGCCTGACTCAGGAGGCTGGGACCGAGGCCGGTGAGCTGCTGGCCCAGCATCTGCTGACTGACCAGCACCCTCTGCAGGTCAGGACTGCTGCTTCCTGGGTAGTCAGCACCGCTGAAGTCTGTGGACTGCTGCGCAGGCAGCGGCTGGATGGGCACAAACCCAGTTTGCAAAGGAGGCGGTGGGGGTCCCTGCACCTGTTGGGTCTGGGGGGGTGGAGGCGGCGGAGGCTGTTGTGCTTCCCTGGTGTCGACCTGTGGCAATTTGGCAAAGTCCTCATCGTCTTCTTCATCCTCTTCGTCATCATCTTCATCATCGTCGTCGTCCTCATCCTCCTCCTCCTCCTCCTCCTCTTCTTCCTCCTCCTCCTCCTCCTCCTCCTCCTCTTCTGTTGGAGCACACCGGTTATCCCCATCATGGTTCCCCTCTCTGTCCATGTTGGTACCCAGCTGCATTGACTGCAGGGCTTGAGGGTTGCCAAGTGGTGAAACTCCCACCACCTGGGCAGGTTGCGCTGGGTCCTCCCTCAGGCCCTTGGCCTCCATGTACTCTTTGGTGAACTGCTGCTGCGTTTTGAGCTGTAGCTGGCGCTCCACTTTTTGCAGCTCCTTCAGGATCTTCTTCTTCTTCTGTACCTGCTCCTCACGGCTCTTCTTTAGCTCCTCGATCTTGTCTTTGGTGAGGGCTTCGCCCTGGATGAGCTCCAGAGACTGCAGCTGGGCCTTCTCGATGGCGCTGATACGCTGGCCCAACTCGTTAAGCTTGCCCTCCGTCTCCTCCACGATGCACTCTAGCGGCTGATATGGGTGAAAGGGGGGCAGGACGTCCACATCTGACCCGCCCGCTGAGACTGCACTTGTCTGCAGTGAACTTGACCTTTGCTTAGATGCACCTAAATAATAACAATCTAGTCATTAAAAATGCAGGAACTAAGGAAATACAAAGGTACATTGGTCACTAAACTGAATAAAAGTATTAGCCAAAAACTTCTCAACAAAGCAGTATAAAATTTACACAACAAAACTGTAGTCACAAAGAATAAACTAAACAATGGGCAAAAGCCATCCAAAGGGTTAAGCATAGTACTTAACATGTAAATACCATTTTTTGAAAAGTTACTGATACCTGAAAACATCTCATCATTTATCAATTAATTCACTTCACTACTATGTAAATGATTATGCGGTGAGAGAAATTCAGTTTGAGTCAAGGAACACAAAACGGGGAGGGGAAAAAAAAAAAAAAAAAAGGTGAAGACAAAGCCTTCATATTAGGTATCCCATAAAACCAAGGCTGTCTTTCAATAGTTCTCTCAAGAACACAAAGGGATGTCTGAATCAGTTTGTGTAGTCCTTAGCCCACACAAAGGACATGCAGGCAAAACAGTTGACCTTTGCTGGCGACAGGCGGGGGGGCTGTGATGGTAGAGGGTACTCTGTCAGGCTCCTGGGGCGGCACCACCATGGCAAGGGCTTGGAATGGAACTCGGGGAACCTGCGGTTGAAGATGACAATCACGCTCTGATCAACAGCTCAGACACCCAGCGTAGGACAACATCCAACCCCTGACACCCAGCTTTTATACTAAAAGCTAGCGTAGCACAGCCAGATCACGTCCCACGCACCTGAGACGCGTCATGGGAAGGGGGCGTGAGCTGGGACAGGTCTGGAGCAGGAACAGAAAGGATGTTGTTTGGGTAATCAAGCAAATAGGAGACCACGTTGGTGTGACCCCCTTTAGCAGCTTCGATCAGCATGGTCGAGCTGTCCTGTGTGGGCGGAGAGAAGACGGAAGTGAGAGAAGTGCTACATCCGTCCATGGAAGGTTCACTTAAAACGGACACCCTGAGCACTCCACTGAAAAACAAGCAGGACGTAGTACCTTTAGTCTGTGGGTGGGGTCGGCCCCGTGGGCCAGCAGCAGCTCCACCACAGCCAGGTGGCCCCCGGCACAAGCCAGCGACACCACTGTGTGATCGTTGTTGGCTGTAGCTCTGTTCACGTTGGCACCTGAAGAGTGACATGTCATAGGCTCAGGGCAACTTAAGACTGACATCTTTGAATCCTATGTCTTGTGTTTTAAAACTCAAAACACTTGTGTATGCAGTTCTGTGTACATGTTCAACCTCTACTTCAGATTCTTCCATTTTCATGACAAAGCACAAACACATCAAATGTGAAGGAGAACTTTGTTCTGCTGTTTAATAAACATTATGAAATAAACAAATGAAAACTGAAAACAAATCAAATTAGTGATGCTTACTGAATTGCACTCTGGGAAAAAACATATCATTTTTCAGCAAAGTATAAATAATCATGCTGTTCTGTTGTCAAAAATAAATTCCCCCACAAAAAAAAAATAAAAATAAAATAAGTAAATAAACGGCACATTTGGATACCGGCAGGTAATTTCATTTGACAAATCATCATCTCAGAGCCATACCATTTCTCAGTCAAGACAGGACATTGCAGCCATGTTTTATTATTGTAATTCAGGTGATGACAAACACTAACAGCATGTATTAAACTACTGGTAGTTACATAGCTCTGCAAATGCTGCCACACTGGAAAGAACTGCATGCAGCTCCCAGAGTGCTGCACGGAGGCCTGCATACCTTTGCTGATGAGGAACTGTACAGTACACAAGTGTCCTGCCCGGGCAGCTTTCATCAGGGGAGTCCTACCACCCTCAGACTCGTGTTCCTGTGGGTCACATTGAGCAAACACCATCAGCTCAAGCCAACCAAAAATCCCAGGAAGAACAAAATCCCAGCACTCAGAAACAAAAAACACATGGAGAGTGCTACAACATGATGACCAGCAGATTTTATAAAATAAAAAAAGAGACTATGGGGAAAACAGAGTAAGATTAATGTGATCAAAAAAGAGCAAGAACGAAGCCAGAAAGGGAGGGGGATTTGGGGGGTACAAAACATTGTGGCGGGATTGTTAAGGACCACCATACCAGGTCAGCTCCAGTCTGCAGCAACACGTCTGCCACATCAGTGTGTCCATTCTCACACGCGTATGTCAGTGCTGTGTCTCCTGTAGCCGTGGTGGCGTGAACATTTGCTCCTGACAGGGGAGAAAGACCACAAACTACAGGTTATACAGAGGCCACAGCATACATAGGTTATCTGTCTACATGAAATTGACAGGACTCCCACATTCCAATGACACATCCAAGGCTGAAGAACAATCACACACTGCATCAAAGCAACAGACATCAGATCACACTGTCACAGCTCACATCATGGCCTGCAGGTACGATGGAGCCAAGCCACACTAGATTATCGTTCCAACACAGGTGGAGCAGCAACAATTGATTTTCCAGCTCTGCAGGACTGCCAGTCACAGTGAGGGGATGCCATGGGTTCTATAATGCTTGCTTACTGATAGGCTACTTCAACACCAACTGCAGACAGATGCTGTCGGGCAGTGGAGAATTTACAGACCAGGCCTCTCACAGTGCCCCTAAAGCACACAGCAGACAGCTCTCAGAATGAGCTCGGGCACCCGCCACAATGGTGTGAGCACACAAGAGGGGACAGCGCATGAGGACTACCTGCAGCCAGCAGGTACTTGACAAGCTCCAGGTGGCCCTCCTGTGCAGCTTCCATGAGGGGTGTGGAGCAGCCCAGTTCAATGTCCGCCCCCGTCTTGATGAGGAAATCAGCGACCTCGAGGAAGCCCCCGCAGCAGGCGAGCGTCAGTGCCGTCTCCTGCGTCTCCTCTGTTTGTGCATTGATGTTCGCCCCTACAGGGAAATGACCCAGGGTCAAAATGTCATCACAGAACTTTACCACAACAGCACATTCTGTACCAAAAGCCTATCATTACTGAATACAAAACGCACAGAGCATCGACGAAAGTAGTACAGAAAAATGTACTGCCAACATTTGCTGCAAATATAATGTGTGATGGTTTTATTTAGCAAACTTTCAACCACCTGCATATCGTTAAAGCTTATTTTCGTTGAAGAGTGCTCCATGTTAGGACATGCGCACAGAGAGTGAACTCATTGTGCATGAGGAGGCCTTTACCCTGTGCCAGCAGCAGTGCCACCATCTCCTCGTGGCCCTCACGGGCGGCCTCCATCAGTGGCGTGTAGCCCTCGTCGTTGACCTCCTCCAGGTTGGCACCGCGCTCGATGAGCAGGGCAGCCAGCTCTACGTGGCCCCCGCACGCCGCAAGCGTCAGCGGCGACTCAAATGAGTCTGCCGGCATGTTCACCTGCGCCCCGCTGTCCAGGAGCAGCCGCGCCACCTCAACGTGCCCGTCCTGGCAGAGACAATCAGATTTTTGTTGGGGTAGGGCTTGCATTTCTCATAGGTTAAAGACAGGAGCAAACGGATAGAAATCCTTTTGGTGCGTAAGAGTGCGTTTCTGCCCATGATCTTACCATGCAGGCCTCCATCAGTGCCGTGTGCATCTCGTCTGTCTTGTGCTCCTGGTCAGCTCCAGCTTCCAGCAGAAAACGGACCATCTCCAGATGTCCTGCAGCAAAGAGACAAGGTGAAAGACGTCATGAGACACAGAGGACAGTGCTCTACAGCGTCTTCTCATCCCTCACCAACACAGCACCTGCCACCATGCATATCTCACAAGGTGAGGCGGGCTGCACTGCTCCACAGGACAAGCGAAAACACAACGCACCTTTGTAGCAAGCCAGCGTGAGAGCGCTTTCCTTGAACTCGTTCGAGTGGGTGTTGATGCCAGCACCGTACTCGAGCAGCACCCGGGCAACCTCCACGTGCCCCGCGCTGGCTGCCTCCATCAGAGGCGTGTGCCCATTCTCGTTGTGGTCCTCGATGTTGGCGCCTTCCTTTAGCAGCACTTTCACCACGTCCACAAAGCCACCGGCACACGCATACATTAGTGCCGTGTTTCCTGCCGAGCAACAAACCACATGCACCCGCTAAGCATCACATACATATACATACGTTCACTATGTTCCCCTTTCAACACAACTGCCTTGGTAAATGCGTATGTATATAACGAGAGCGGCTAACTGCGTACCTGTGGAGGACTGGGCATTGACGTCAGCTCCATGTACCAGAAGCAGCTTGACTATATCTACATAGCCACCGCTAGCAGCTGCCATGAGAGGTGTGATGTCACCCTTGATCCCTCGATCCTCGACGTTCGCATGCATGGCCAGCAGGACCTGTTGGCGATACCTCGTTCAGACAACCGGCTCAACTTTTCACGTGCAAGCGCAGGGGGCAGACGCTGGCCCCCGTGAGGGACGCTAGCTAGCACACACCTGTGCAAGTTCATAGTAGCCAGCAGAGCAGGCGAGGCAGAGCAGACTTTCGCCCTCCTCCGTGTGCTCGTTGACACTGCGGCCCTCATCCAGCAGCTTCCGAACAGCATTGACGTCCCCATCCGAGCAGGCCTCCGCCAAGCTACGGCTGAAAATAACCAGACTGCTACACTTACTGTGACTGTGCAGGCGAACTTTGTCAGCCATCTTAAAAGTATGAACTCAATGCAAAGTGGAAGTAATGCACAAGAAATGTTTTTTTTTTTTTTTTTTTTTTTAAAGTTAGGTGTGTCAGAACGTTGCAGCTGGTAGCTAACCAAGACAATGGATGCAGGCAACAAAGAAATTGGAAAGAGACGGAAGAGATCCATACTTGTCGGCCTGGCCAGCGTTGAGCGTGTTCTCGGCCCTCATGCGTGTAAGGGCGGCAGCGGCCTCGTCCAACGCGCAGCTCACCGATGACGTCAGGCGGCGCAGCACCTCGGGATCTGCGAAGGCTTTACCGTCCGCCGTGGACAGTTTACCGATGCCTTCAGCATTAGAGTGCACGTGGAGGAGTTTCCAATTCAACATCGTGATTCACAGCAAAGCAGCATCCATGGTTAGTGATGGCCCGATGAAACACACACACGAACACACACAAAGCTGTGGTTACTTATGTTCAAACCGTGCAACATTAGTTTTCATTCCACTCCAGCTACCTTTCAGCAGAAACATGAATGACTTTCCAAGCACTTGCTGACAGTACAACGGGGGGGGGAGCTTTGGCAAACATTTAAACCAAAAATTTTTAGTCCCTAATACTAATATAATACCATTAAGCTTTCTCCATTTCCTCATTTTCAAGCGATTTAGGCTGGCAAAGTTGCAAAAGGCCTGAAGACTACCCCAGGCAATACAGAACATTTGGCAGGGCACTACTTGGACAGAGCAGCAACATATCAAAGGCTACGCAAATGCCCAAATTCACACCATGTGCAATTCAGAGCTACCCATCGACCTGAACTACGCACCTTTGGATTGTGGGATGAAACGAGAGCACTGAGAGAAAAATCGATGCTCACAAACTCCACACAGAAAATGCCAAGGGCCAGAATCAGACAGGCAACCCTGCAGGCATGAAACAACAACACTACCCAAAAAGCCCAATGCCATTCCTTAGCTCCATCATTATCCACCTGCAGCAGGGACATGGTGTTGTCAATCCAACATTTTTGGTAATTGTTTGCAACAAAAAATTTCACACAAGGTCTTTTTAATCTGCTGATGCAATTCTTATCACTGATATAAAAGGCTGGTATGTAGACAACAGTTAGCAGGTTATTCTCAAATAAGAGGTATGCAAGAAACTTTACACACAACTATCACGAAATTAAAGCAAAGGCAAAACCCTCATTCTGCTCTTCCTTTTAAGATTCACAAGATGAACTTTTGCCACAAATTTTTAAACAGCTTTTGTACTGACTATTGCATACTCAGGCATTTGTGCTGTTAAAGTCAGATTTATATTTATGAATAAATGGATAAAATTATCTTCAAAAATACATGTTCTTGTATATGTTGGTTACATCTTAGTATTGTAAACATGATTTTAAACATACTGGACATCAAGTCAATTTGCATTTAATCTCATACACATCTGCATTTTCCATAGTATCTCACATGTGCTTGCTTGCTCACCTGTCGGTCCCATTTATATCAATCTATATCTTTCAACACACTGAAAAATTCTATTGCTACTTCAGTTATCACTGATTAACAAAAATCTCACTGTCAGGAAACATGCTCTAAAAGACTACCTACTACAGCAATTCAGCTGCCCCATTCAGCTATAAAATCTGCTTACACATCAAATGCATAAGTTCAGTATGTATACTGATGAAATTAATTTCGAATTGTAACTTTGGGTGGACCGCAAGTGAAGTTTCTGCTCCGAGGCATTAAACCTGCAACACGTGGATGTTCAATGATTATAAGGATGAGCAAACTTTACACAGCTTGGTGGCTTCTCAAAATTAAGATCCATATTACGTCTGACTACAGTATACAGAAACAGCAACAAGTCTGCAGTGAAAATATTTACCAAAACAAATTTGGCTATATAAAAAAAAGGTACTCTTGATAAAAAATATACAGTACCAGTAACCAAAGGTGGCATTGCAAAGTTAATTTTTGGTTTTATCACAACTTTAGAATGAGGCACAAACACAGGCAAGCTTAAACACAGCTTCACAAACTGTAGATGCCAACTATACACAAATGGTGAGTCATGACAACTGCTGTTGCTGCTGTATGGAAAACTATTGTCCTGCAGTGGGTTGCTTAATCTCCTGTACAGTGGTGCTGTAAACCCCATGCCAAACCTATCACACTGGCCTGAGCATTCCACACTGAATGGCAGATTGGCATCTTCTTTAACGTGCAGTATTCTCTATGAGGAACTGCCATACCAAAAATACATGTAGTGCCAGGATACGCATACACCAACTAGTGTTTATACTTTACAATGTAAGTAATGAGCATCTTACATGTACAACATATCTATTGCATCGTTTCAAAAGGGCATTTGTCCTTTAACCCCCATGTCACTTTCTTTTGGCATGTGTTGTTCTTGCGTCCCAAGATAATTTTTCAAGGAGCCAGAGTGAATCACAAAGTAGAGGTCTGAAATGCCAGTGACCACCAACACTAAAACTCTCAGCAAGATATATTCCTTCATAAGACACTGATGGCCAGCAAATCCTAAGAGAGACATCTCATTTAGGAGCTTCTCTATTCCAAAATCATAATCTACAGGCATCGTGCTACACAGACAGTCTAGTTATTCAAGAGATTGTCCTTTTTTATCAAAGAACAAATTTCATAGTTTACAGTTTTAGGCCTGAGCAAAGCTATTATGTCTATGGTGTAGTCTGTTGAAATCAAGTGTATATCAAGTCCCATTTCCAAAACAGATAATCTAAATGATGCTTTCTATTAGCAGAATTCACTGCTATATCAGCTACACACAGTCAAAGTCATTATAATTGCTTCCTATGCACTGTCACCTTGGCAGCAGAGTCAAGAAGGCTCAGAAAAAAAAAGACAGCAGTACAAAAACACTGCACAGGCAAAATGGCCTTGTGTGGGTGAGCTGGCCAGCTGGGAGTCTGTACCTGTTCTGTACGCCACACAGCACTAATAAAGAGCCAGTCTGTTTTCACAGGGACACACACCTGCTCACCTGAACACATGACCTTCAAAGAGGCTAACCATAACAATTCAAGAGAGACAACTATGCACTAAAAAGAGTATCACCTAACTGATTATATAAGTAACATTTATTTACAGTGTTGGGGGAGACTCCATGGAAGCCAGTTAATAGTCACATACTAAGAAAAATCTTTACATTTGAACTTATTTACAGGAGCAAGTGCCCAGAGCCAATACTTATTCACAGCAGAAAATTCAATTGCTCGGCAAAACATCTGCAGTTGGTAAGTCAAGACAGGGAAAACTGTTGATATATCCAAAATAGAACATTAGCATTCATGAGGTTAGCTACATTACAACAAGCAATCGTTAAATCAAAGACATGCTGTGGTAATGTCTCAGCACTTGGTTAAGCAGTACTGCTCAGCAACGCCACTCAGATACAAGAACAGCACTGACGCTGAGATCAACACAGCGCTTAATGCTTATCATGTGAAACTGGCCTAAGAAGCCCAGCTTCCCACCAGTAGATCATAGCTACAATTCACAGATGGGGATCTGACATTACTTTAGCAAGAAACAAGTGCTTTAATAAATATTCATTAAAAACACCAAATGCTGCCTGTTAGTGACCACCATTTATAATGATATTCAAGGATGTACACAATGACATGAGACTGGTGCCAACTATTTGACTTTTTAAACAATATCAAAACCTGCCAAAGAATGTTGAAATGGTCCATCTACTGTCACTCATCCTCTCACAGCTATTTATTAAAACTAAATGGTAAATTCCAAGAAAATATATAATCTTGTTTGTCATCAAAGTGCTGCAAAAGCTACTTACACAAAAATTCATGTTTTGCAATAAATTTGTATTTTTCATTTCATTGCTATATCAGTCACTAAAGCACTGTATATTTCAGTCAGTTTAATATTTTTGGATTTTTTTTTTTTGCTGTTCGTTCACTTTATTAAATCACCAGGGCTTTGTAGGAAATGCAGTACAAGAAACTACCAGGAATTCTGATCTTTCTTTAAACATGTATGCAGTGGGCAGAACTACAGAAATTTGCACAATGTCATTCAGTAAACTTCTTTAAACACACTGAAATATCTCCATGTCACATTACAGGTTACTTTACTAGAAAACAAAGGAACAACTGTCTGTCCACAGTATCTGCAAAAATTCCCTTTGGATAAACAGGACATGGGTTAATCCTGGATAAAAGTAATTGGATATCAACTCTGAAGGGAATTCCCCTACCAAGGCAAGACTCAAGGTGTTACAACAAGATACGGATGGAGCTACAACGGTTACCTTACCTGTACATTAGTTAAGCACCAACACAAGTCAATATTTACACAGACAACCTAAACGTAATTATTGATAAACTAAGTCAACAGATTTGAGTACTTCAACCAGCACTTACATTTATCTTCCAAATCAGTTATTACAAGGGTTCAACCGAACAGCATTAGCAAATAAGTGCAATGTTTTTTTTTTATGTTGAAATTTTTGCATGACATCAAAGTGACAGCAAGGACACAAATTGACCTGGCGTTTCCTGAGTGCACAGAGACATCAGCATTGCTGTTAGTGAGGTATTAGGGACTGCAATGGAACATCCTGCAGATGACACACCTGCTGCCTCCAGTAGAGCCTCCAGCCTGGCCTGTGTCTCCGGGTCCACGGCCCTCAGGTCAGCCCCGTCAGCTGCGCTGGACAGAAGCAACTCTGAGGCTGTTTTCAGCATAGGGTTGTCCAAGTCTTCCTGGTCCAGTATGAAAGACTCCACCTGAGACCAGAACGACAAGTTTGTTTGCTTTGTGTGTTAGGATGTTCTGTGCTTAAGAATGTCCAAATAAATTCTGAACCAAGTTGGCATACAGTCATTCAAGGTTTCTAACCATCTGCAACTTATTAACAATGAAAAATCCATTGCAGCAGTATGTGAACATTTAACTTGGAAGTTTGTAAAATTTAGCCTGGGCAGCAAATGAAATACATTTAAATAGGAAATGGCATGCATAAATATACAATAAACAAGCAATATCTGGTTTAAAACATCAGGTTGTTGCAGATAACCAATTCGCAGTAAACTCGGATGAGCTGCAGCCCTGGAGTGTCTCAGCAGATGTTCTGAGGTGAGCTGCTGTCAGTGTCCTCCATGGCAGCAGAGTAGCTGTTCCCACAGGAGGCCCTGTGGAGCTTCAGTTCCATTGGTAAGGAGCAAAGCTCAAAACATGGGAGCATTTGGGATCTCCCCAACTGGTATGAACTGGTTTACTGGTTTTGGAGACCTCTGTCAACATACGTATTAACCTTTACAAAGCGATTTTACAAGTTCTAAGTTACCACAACATAAACTATATTCCTGTGTTGTTTGTGCAGTTCAAATTTAAGATAATGCAACATGTACTTTTGCAATATTCTGTTTTTTGATAAATATTCGCTAGAACTGGATCATGCAACAAAGCCAGACATTCTGGTAAGATGAATATAAAAAGCAAATCTTTGCAACATCTTCACCTGGTCAACGATACAAGCACAAGAGGCTGCACTGTAAACCAAAACTGCGTCTGCTCCTACACAGTGAACAGCCTGAAGAATAAAGGTAAGGCAATTGTACAGAGGTGAGACGCTGAACCTCAGTTAGTTCTAAGTGCTAATGCTAATCTGAGTAGCTCAGCACCTCTTCCCTCTAAAATTGGGTTCCACGCACCTGCAGACCACCAAATGGTCTTGGTCCCCTGTAACTGAGGCAATTAAACGTCAGTAGGTGACCTACACTTTCCTCATAACGACCTGTTTGCACACACTGAAGACACAAAGGCCTAACTTGTACCAATGTGTATTCCTTCAAGAGAAGACTAGGGTGAGAGGGAATCATTGATTAAATCTGATTTACTCCTGCTGTCATTTTTTGTTCTATTAACCCAAAACAACTGGACAGTATAACCGTTCAGCCAGCAAGGATGCACTCTCACACCTTATGTTTAAAGCACTCCACGTTAGGAATCCCTGTTCTGTTAATATCGGACATAAAATTAATTTGCTCAGTTTCATTTTCAGAATACCCATTTAATTTTGATCTGTATCAATTTAAATGAAGTATTTGCATGGTTACAAACTGTTTCAATTTTATTCTTAATTTAAACAAAATTACCTTTGGCATTCAATAACAGACTTTGCTAGCGGGGGACTGTAAATGTTACAGTGCATCTGTGGAATGACTCCAGTCAAACTATTTTCACAGTCAGCATTAGCCTGCATCATGTAAAAACTGTACACCAACAGCACCTGCACATACACAACGGTGTTCATATTGTATTAATTTCTACTACACAAGCAACATTTTTACCTCAACTGCCAAGTAAATTGAAATTAACCATGCTGCACTTATAATTTGGCTCTATGCATTTATCAGTATTATATTCACTGTATGGAGAAAATGAGTGCCCAATTTAAAGCGCATTTGTCCTTATTTCAAGACATAATGCCATTTCCATACTAAACAAAATAATTCTACTGGACAGTGAAATGTCACTGTCTCAGAATACATTCGGCAGCTAGTGCAGGCGTGTTTGCCAACAGGTATTCCTGTGTTCATGCTTTTGCACCGAGTTGAAGGATACCATTCATTCTTCTACTACTGGAGTACATATGTTGTGAAAGGCAGGACGCAACAAGAAAAAAAATCCAAATCACACTGCTGTTTGGAAATTTTAGGGACAACATATCCTTCCATCACTACTCATCAAAACAATTCTTATTTTACAATTACCATATAAAAGCATATACAAGTCAATCTTGTGGACAAGTCAAGGGTTGTATCTGGGGCTAAACTAGCTAAATTTGGTATGTGTCACACGTATAACTCAAGGCTAAAAATAATGGGGCCAAGCAAATACAGTAACCGATCACGCTTAATGTAGAATTTCTAAACTGCCAATCATAATACTCAAGCAATATTTAAATTCTTGAGGAATACTACCTTAACTGTATAAAAACTAAAAGTAAAAGCCATTACTACCACAATATATTGTGCCAAATTTCACGTTTTTTTTTTTTTATTACATTGGCATTTAATTCCACACTAATTCCACTCTGAACCCTTAGCAGCCAATAGCACATTAGTGCAAATGCATGTACTGTTCATGGAAGTCATTCCCAATCCAAGTCATTGACTTGACGAGTCACTTCGAGTACACAATTTATATCTGATATTCTAGTCCATAATGGTTAGAGAAATTATACTGACCCATGGATAAGCCTACTGTTTTTATAACGATTTCAGACCTAACTTCAACTTGAATACACAGGTATGTCAAATCATCCTTGTTTTCCTTCAAACTGATTGGCAAACGTACAAATGTTATAGTTAACTGCAACAGTGCGTTTTTCCACTGATATTTAGATTTTTAAGGAATAGTTCAACCAGTTTAATGAGTACTCATGTTACATAGTTCTACTTTGGAAAACTGTGACACATTGCTCAAGACAAAGTTTGGTACAGAATACAGCATATTAATAAACATTAAAACCACCTGTCTCTCAGTCAACATTATTTAAATAAAGTATCATTTATATCTAAATATTGGTGATTTAATTACTTATAAATGAAAATGGATAATTGCTTCACAATTCTTTTGAAGAATTCAGAAAGAGCAGATAAAATGCACCAACTACATTCTTCTAGTGATTTCCAGCATTTTTTGGCACAGTCTCAGGCATTAAATTACATGCAAGCATATAACTGACCCTTCCATTTTTCAGATGGTACTCTTGAAAGCTCACATTTCAAAGTTCGTAGTGTGTTGATTATTTCTCAGGTTAAAAGTTATTTGTGCATTTTGTGAAACAGCTTTTTTGTTTTTCTCCTTTTTTCTTTCCATAAAACGTAGTAAATAACCATCACTGTATTACCAGACATTGCACATGATGAAAGACTTAAGATATTTGACATGAAGATGCAGTTAGTCCAAATAATCACGTCTTTCAATTTTTCATGTGTGTAAAATGCATAATGAAGTCTGTTTTAATAATCATTATTTTTTAAAAGTCTAGTATCGTAACTGACATTTTTCCTGACAATGCCAGATAATGCCACTTTGGGAAATTTTGCCAGGCTGGCAAATTCTAAAATTCAAGCGGAATATTCCAGAAAAGGAAATGTCAGCGAGCCCTGCTGACAGTGCAACATCACTAATCATCTCTACTGTAAATATGAACAATACGTCAGCTCCTGTTAATGTGTTCAAGCAAAGTATGAACAAGGTTTCATTTATATACAGAACCATTAAAAAAAATAATAATAATAAATAAATAAATATATATATATATAGCGCTTCTATAAAACTGTGGTTTCAGTTTGGTTTCTGTGTGACACCTACTGCAGGATGACCACATGATGTGGATAAAGGTCAAAAACTCCATATATTTCATCAATGCCTCATGTGAGAAACTAAGGACACAATTAGTCAGGCTTGCCAGCAAAGGGGGTGCAAACAAGAATTTCATTTTAATACGCAAAAAATAAAGAAAAAAAAATTTAAACTGGTCAGTCTATGGACTCCCTTAAGTGAACAAATCTTAATCCATCTGGAATTTGTCTTAATACATCTGATACTGCTGAACATTAGTATTATAGTTAAGACTTACAAAACAATATTCAAGCAGACAAGTTCAACAACAGACTACAGAACAGATCATTTGAGAGAGGAGGGGAAAAAAAGTACACTATACAAAAGGAACATTCAGTGCATTCCAGACAGGACCCTAATAACTGGGTTGGAGAATTAGGTTTATACAGACGTTGATGTAAACTGTCCCAGTCACAAGCTGCTCAAGTGGACAGCAACAGAAAAGCTCTTCAAAATTTCTGGAGTGCCGTCTGTGTCCTGAAATGTTTGACTGCAACAGCTTTCATGTTGAAGAATGCCCACATTTACAGTAAAGTACACAACACTTACACATACACTTGGAAGCTTGAAAGTAGGATAACTTTATGATGTGACTCTCATTAAGAATCTTCAGAAACATACTTTTTGGATAACACTGTTCTACTGCTCACACTTCTAACCCATCTTGTCTCTCACAGACACACACGCAGTAACAGGGCACGTTTTACATTAATTTCACCATGCTGAACCCTGTACTGACTTCAAAACATGTTCAAAGCCGTACTAAGGACAAGGTTAACACAGCTGAAGCTTAGACGTAAACATGTCAACATTCACCAGCACCAAACCAGCAAGAGCACGACCTCACAAACACCACAGCGATGACCTGGCAAATTAGGAGGCCAAGTTTTGTTGCGATTACATTAACATGAAAAACTAAATGTTTGTAAACAAAACTCTGGCAAAGAGAGAAAGGTTCTGCAGTAGAATTAAATGACATGAGTACAGAACACAAGGAGCAGCGGGCCTTAGCCTTCTGTAAACACTTAACAGTAGGGAATCCCACATATGGGGCTTCCTGGGTCAGTGACATTGGTTATACATTTCTTTATTTTATTAATCCCATAGGGAAACTACTTCTCTGTATTTAACCTATCCCCCTAGGGGGGGATCAGTGGGAAGTCACACATGGCACTCAGGGAGCTAGCGTTTGAGTGTCTTCCTCAAAGACACAGCTGACAGTGTTGCGATTCAAACTGGGAGACTTCCACAATCCCAGCCTGATGTTCTATCCATTGAGCCACCAGCCCGCTTAAATATTTACTTTCATGACTAAAACTAAGTGGTCAACTGGTCTGTAACCCAGTACTGTGAGACAAGTAGAGGAGACAAGTGCCAGCGAACGAGACTTAACTGAAAGCACACAAGAGCACAGCAACACAACACTTGGGTTCTTGCATTTACTGAAGATCAGAAACTTAATGCAAATCATATGTAAAATGACCTACTCCTAAATACCATTCACATGATCATCAGGAAAAGCCAGAGGTGGAGGTTTAAAATAGCGGGCTCTAAGAGAAGCTGAATCAGTCACTTAAGCCAGTCAGCAGCCACAGAACAGACCGGTTCAGTGCTCAGCTCAGCCAACACTAGTTTGAGAAGCTAGACACAAGGAAATATATTCATGAACCAAGTACAAATGTCAAGGTGCACAGCCGCTCAGGAGGTGAAAAAGCTGACACAGCATTACCCAAACACTGCATCTAGCAATACCTTCTACCTGGGATGTCCAAAACCTTGATATAAGCTGCTATGTCCTATTGGCCAACAGAGATAAATTTAGTGCTTACAGCAATAACTACCTATGTGCCATCCCACCAGACACAGGCCTATTGCTAGCTACTTCAACCAATGTACTCAGTACCAATGTCACCCACAGGGTAATGACTAAGGGGACAGCACTGAGCAGTTGACAATGACAGTTTCATCAACACTACCAGTAAGCATTCTGCTTACCTGCAGTGTTGAAACATAAACACTCATAATTCACATCTTACCTGTTCAGCTTTCAGGTCTCAGAAGTAGACCTGCTATAACACCCACTAGCATTAAACCTAGTCAGGAATGTTCAATAAGGTATTTACATGTATAAATACAGTAAAAAAAATAAATAAATAAAAAATAAAACCTTACACAAAGCACATGGTGCCTATGGACATAACCATCACGTTGAAATAAAAAACGTTACTCAAATGTTAAGTACTGGTGTTATTTATTAAATCCACTATAGTTTGACAACATAAATTTTGTTTGATTGTAAACAATGTATGGTTTATCGCAAGAATTATCTAAAAGCAGTTTTTCACTGAGAGTCCTGTAACCCCAATCCTCTGCACCAGAACACTTTGCATCTTGCGACACCCTTAACTGCATCCGTAGGATTTCCAAACCACCAAGTAACACTGGTCTACAATATCAATATTTGACATATAGCACATTTTCTTTGACCATGGCTTATTTCCAACTTGCTAACAAAGACTGTTCCTCAGTTACATGTGAAGGATATACTTATTGGTAAAAACAGCCCATATCCACAGTCCTCCTGATCCACTTATTACAACACACAGACTCCTACATTTCTGTATAATGCAGCAACATCTCACCTTTCGTTCAGGATGCTTGCACAAACACTCACATTCAAAATGACCACACAGGCAGGGTAATGGGGGCAGAGAGCTGCTACTGGTGCGGCAGCCTGACTGACTGTACCTGCTGGATGTACTGCTAGACAGCAATCAGAAGACACCTGCTGCAACACCCTTGAGATACCCGTCTCCATCACTGGCCTCTTCACTTCTTCCAAAAGTAGGTAACAGGCTATTAAGATGTCAGACAAGTATTATACTTTCACACAAGGTGTTGCATTTCCCATTACTTTCGATTCAAGCAGAGTGTTTACCAAATGTCACATGCTGTACTGTTTTACTCAAAACCTACACGTAAAAATAATATCAAAGCTTTGCTTCATGCCATGAGGAGTACGGTGTTGCAGGTAGTTTCATAAAATTCCCATGGTCCATTTCACCACACCTAGACTAGTGATGCTCAATTACTCTTCTGAGAAGACAAGGACGTTAGAAAAAAAAGTTGATCAGTGGATGCAGAGCATCACAGAAGGTACCAGTTCATAAAATTATTTTACAAAAACTGTTGCATTATTTATTTTTCTGTCTTAAATTATAGAACAAGAGTGGAGCCATTAAAAGCCCCATTCTAGACCACACCTTTTAACAGTGCAAAAAACTCACAGGAAATAAAGATATAAGAGGATATAAGGGCATACCCTTGGCTTTACATTAAATTATATAACAGGTATTTTGCTTTTGGAAGCAACAGGAGAAATAAATACAAGTTAATGAGGAGCGGTGCAGTGGGTACAAAAAATTTGTATCAAGAAAGGATACAATGATAACAGGCAGCATGCATAAATTTTACTCGTCACAATTTATCACAGCAAATCTGGCATTTACCTGTAAGTACTTGCTTATGCAATACTTGTTTTTTCTCCTCGAATTTCAAGAAACATAAAACAAAAAAAGCACAAAAGTTAATTTTACAGTACAATTTATGATTTACCTACCCCTGGAAGAATTCCTAAAATGTGCACCCTTGAGAAAATAATGTGTATTTTACTTAGTACACAGATTAAGCCATATGTAATAAACATTTTTATTAAATTAATCACAATAATAATCACAATTACACAAATTCTGTCTGATATGTGCCAGGGTTGTGAAAATGTAAACAGAACTGTACAGACATATATGTAACAACAGCAATTACACTAATTACCGTGTACTTGAATTCCTCCAGCTCACATTTTAAAATTACAACTACCAATTTATGAAAGTAGAGAAAAAGAAGTTTCTGGAAAAAAATGTTGTAAAAGAACCCTTTACCAAGCAATCAATCATACCTTTCAATTTATAAGATCAAAAAAAAAAAAAAAAAAAAAAAAAAAATTACGTGGTGGGTGAAGTTGTTTTTTTTGGACCAAGTGCTTGCCATATTTGAATGCAATTTGAAAATTAAGCATTTTCATGCCTGCATCTTCTACCACAAATGCCACAGTAATGGAAAATTCTGCCACAGATCCAGTGGCTGCGTGCACAGATTTGTAAACTGATGCCTGCACACCAGCTCTATCCCATAAGATCACCTACACCAGTCCTAATGTACTGACAATACCCCTAGCACCCCCTTCCAAAAAATGTAATACTGTACACAGACGTAGACTAAGACACCAACAGCATATGATACAGTCCTCTCCTCCACATACTGGAGTACAGCATACATGCAGCTCCTGTAAAGAACTGGCACATAAACACCCAGGTTGGCTCCATGTTTAATTTTCTGAACTTTACATGTCAACAACATAGATTAACTATTCAAATATGACTGGAGATTGAGTGAAGAAAACCTTCAATGACCAGGACGTGATGTAGGGGTTAGGTAAGACAAAAAAATGTTTGATTCTGACAAAAAAATAAATGCATAAATAAAAAAATAATAATTGTCAATGATAAGTGTTTGTACTGCAGGTATTAATTACTCAGCTGTGAGTGACAGAGTTGGGATATCAGCGTTAAATTGCTGTATAGGTGCTAAAGACCATTATAGTATGGTCTGTGAATTGCGTCTCACTCATTCATCACAATACTGCAACAAAATAATGCAGTATTTTCCTGTAAGGTACAGTATCGATAATTTCTCATCAGCCAGGTATGACACACCAACATATCGGCATTTAGAACGTAATGACAATATGCCAACAGGTGCAATCCGGCTGGCGGTTTGCCCTTACCCGTCTGTGAAACGTTACATTACGTTATATGTGTAATTAGGTTTTTTTTTTTTTTTACCTGGGTGGATGTCAAAGACATGACAGTTGACATGCGGGAATACACGATGCAAACAAATGGAATCGAACGTCAATTACGTATCTGACAAGTGGGACAACCTAGGTTTTTTATGAACATAAATACAATGTGCAGCACGGGAATTCATGGTACATCTTAAACACTTACACACGCGCATTCAAAAAGACTGCAGCTGCATGCTCGAAAAAGCGACAATTTCAGGTAGTTTAATGAAGGCCTATGTCACAGCAATGTGTACATATGAAAAATCGACAATTTAGGCTTTAACTGAGGGGATTACGACATTAGTTTTCACTGCAAGGACCTGTGGTTGAAGCCATAAAGCAATGTGCGTTGTTGATGGCCAAACCTTGTTTCACATTTCTAACAACATATGGCAGCCGACGAATTTTAGTCATGAAACCGTGCTTGTCAGCTCAGCGCAGTCAATTAGCAAGCAAAATAAGATGAATAA
Organism: Chitala chitala; assembly: GCA_025773905.1. Lineage (NCBI taxonomy): Eukaryota > Metazoa > Chordata > Actinopteri > Osteoglossiformes > Notopteridae > Chitala > Chitala chitala. The sequence goes on along the minus strand of JABJVR010000041.1, from coordinate 2,554,368 downwards.
GTTGCAAATATCAGAACAGTGCAGCTGTTCGCCACCACGATTAGGCCTTACTCACAGCCTTGGTCAAATTCGAGCATTATACCCTCTAGTCTACTAAATATTACAGTGTCTCGCCACAGTAACCATATAATACGACAAAATCAAATATAAACAATACGCACATCTGACGATAAACGACGTTTATTTTCGTGTCATTTTAAAAAGGGAGGGGTTAAAATGGATTTTGTCTAGCTAGCTAAGAGCTAGTTACCTCTGAAACCTCATCTTCGTCGCTGCCGGATCCAGGGCCGGAGGAAAGCACTGCGGCCGCAGCGAGTTTAAAATCCAGTCTGTCTGTGGTAGGTCCACCAGCTTCTCCGAACAAGCGGACCTTCTTTCCACCGACACCAATCCCTAGGCCCCCGAGTCCAGCTCCTGGTGTGGCTCCTACCCCCATCCCTACCGCAGGGGAGCGCGGAGTCACCGAGTCAATCTCGTCTTCGAAGCCGTCCGTCAACATTGCCGTCCCGGCTACAGCATTCTGCATGCTTCCTTAAATAATATGTATTTTAACTAGTGTATTACGTTATTAAACTTCCTTTGGGGTTCGACTGCTTAGAGTATTACTTCAGAATATCCACAAACTCTCCTGTAGCGAGAACAGAATCCCTTACCCCCAGCCATTAACTTTCTAACAACCTAACAATTACGTCTCTTGAAGTCCCGCCTTTGTATCATAAACATAAAGGTTATTGGGTAAACATTAAAAAAGCCGTTTAACGATTGGACAAGGTAAGTGTTCGTAAACATAAAACACGAAACGTCAAGTTTGGTTTACTAGTATTTCTTCGGGTGCCTTGCGATTAACGCCAGGAAACTGTATATCTCGTAAGTGATTGGACAACAACATGTCTGTCATAACATTCCCTCCCACTCAGTTTCCAATATGCATCTTTGAGGCTGTAATCGTTTTATTTTTTCTGTTTGGGATGTCAATATACGCAAAATCATGAAGTGTCGCACAGTAGTAGATTTATTGAGCTCCTGAGTGACATGTAATAATTTCAATTTTCCATGATTCCTACATTGTTTTATGTTTCAGACACAGCTTGTAAACCAGGGCTTTAAGTACGCTTTGAAATCTGACGCTGTTTACTCCACATCTGTCCCAATACTGAATAATAACCACCTCAGTGTTCAGTAGTTTTGGTAACGGGTGACTAAAGGAATAACCACCTCAGTGTTCAGTAGTTTTGGTAGCGGGTGACTAAAGTGCGCAACCGAGAAAAAACAGAGAACTGTGACCGATCTGACGGATGAACAGTAAAATCTGGATATGGTGTATTTAATGGGAAATGTAGTTTTATTGATAGTAACACGATCTTACAATCGTCTCATCGTTTTACAGAGTATGCCGAAGCATCAATCTTAACGCTGTCTTCTGACTGCCCATCTTCAAATTACCGCAGTACTGTATTTTGCACCTTGGTGTCCCCAATCGACCTGTTTAACGTCACTGGTCTAAATTCTAGTCTCTTACTGCATAAAATCGTGATGACGTATTGCACTTCTAATTCTTATACGAGGAGTGTGCATGCTGCTTATCCAATGTGAAAAATGTAAATATATAATTACACGACACACGTGGGTATGTCTTAGAATTTTTGTCAGATTATTTAACCGAAATGCAAAGTGTGTCTGTGATAAACTGATAAAGGACATCACTGTAAACTGTTTAAGACATATCAAGCAAAAGATGCCATTGAAAACAAGATCAAATAAGGTTGCGTGGCGAACATTCAACGTATTGTTGCGTTGTCTGTTTTTCTGGTCTTAGGTCTAAAATCGCCTACATTATTTTATTACGATGGCAGCTGGGACCCGCCTTTCATACGTCTTGTTATTAATGTTATTGTTAGTATCCCAACTTTTCCTAGGATGTTATTTCCGAACATTTTATATACAGTAGTTTAATGCGTGAAAATACCTAGCGTGTGCCGTAGTTAATTGTAGTCTTCGTGCTTTAGAATCATGGCGAAACACGTGGGAATATTTCAAGTCATGTAAATAATGAGGTGAGTTTATTTGGGAACTGGGGAAATGTATCAGAAACCAGTTATTCGGTGTAATTTTACTACGTTAAGAATATATATTATGACATATTATAGTGTCTAGTTAACCCAGGCAAAATGACGAGAGATCAGCCTAACGAGACAGTTGGTTGCGCTTTCATGCAGAAGCGGTCTTAGGTATGCACAAGTATAGCAGTTCAGGCAGTGGAAAGTATGAGAAGGTTACGACAGAGGCTAACAAAATGAACATACGGTAGGGCAGTAAAGAGGGGCTATTTACAAGGGTAGAACAGGGTACACAATACAACAACGCGAAACAGGTATGTAACACTGTATGGAAAGGGAATTTACACTTTCGTTAAGCACAACTATTTACAGTCATGGATGAGTTCAGTGTTCTGTCGAACCATGCTACCTTGTCAAAGTATGCTACCAACATGCAAATGAGTCCATGCTAACTACGCAGGTTATGGCGGCAGTAGCGACACCTCAATATCGACATCATAAAAAAGTTATGACGTAATGTAATATTCCAGTAAACACCTGTCATTAAGAAAGAGCGGCAGGGGACTCACTGACTTAATCGAAAAATGTTTCTCATTCCTCATCGAAATGCTTTACTAGCTGATTGGCATTTCCAAATTGCCCAGTGTGTGACAGTGAGTGACTGTTCCCAGCGATGAATTACCATGCCATCCAGGGTATCCCCCACCTTGTGCCTTTATTTAAATGGGATGGTTTTCAATATGGAAAATGGATTGCTGGAAAAGTATTTACAGCAATGACCTCAGAGCCAAAATAATTTTGAATAATCAATTTTTACCCTTTGATGAAGAGATGAAGTGTGCTGAAGTAGTCAGATACGCAATATTTGTTTGTCATTTAGAGATTTGTTTTCAGGGCCAGACTAAGCATGGCTTGATTGAGGGTGTGGCCAAAATTGTCAAGGGGGCATATTGTTACAATACATATGAATGCATAGAAGCATGTTTATTCTTTTTTTACATATTTGGGTATATATATTTTTTTACTTTCTTGCCTCAACTTACATCATATCCAGTTAAAATGCATGCTGACTTAACTAAAAGCATGCATTGTGTACTTTTTAAGAACAGACTTCTGTGTGGTATTGAAATCGAAAGTCATGTTGTGTATATATGGTATTCACATTGGTGCATGTTTATTTATTGCTGTGCAGCTGTCAGTAGGAAATGGTGCAGTAGTTGTACTTGGCCCAGTGTTCGCTTTTGGGTTTAGAACAGCCACTAGTTTGGAATCCCTCAATGTTAACCTTTAAATCAGTCAGTGTGTAGTTTTCATATTTAAATAAAACAAAACGTAATAAACTAGGCAATCATGCAAAAAAGACCACCAGAAAACATTATCAAAAAAGGTAAGCTCATTATAAGCACAAATTACAACACACTTTTAAAAATCATATGTGCTATCCTGATAGCAAGTATGGAAAATAGAAATGGAAAAAAGATTCAAAATTTGATTTGTTTACCTAGATATGCTAGCATTGTTAAACAGTGGATGACAAAGCAGTCAAGAGTCAGAAGTCAAGAAAACTAGGCACTGATGAGGGATGTAACTGAAGAACCAGTCAAAAGTCCCTTTTTTGTTTATCATTATATGATTTGCATATCACAACACACTTAATTTAACAGAGGAGAAATTTTCCTGTTTTAGTTTATTGATTGTTCACACTGTCAGAGTATTTTTTATTGGGACTGCAGTTAGAACTTTCCCTTCTGTAGCTGGACTTCCAATGGCATGGTGGCGTGGTGGTGAGTGATGTTCCCTCACACCTCCGGGTCTAGGGCTCAATCCCTGTCTTGGGTCTCTGTGTGTGGAGTTTGCATGTTCTCCTTATGCTTGGTGGATGTTCTCCAGTTTCATCCCATGGTCCAAAGACATGCAGATTAGGTTCGTTGGCATTTGCAAGTTGCCCATAATGTGTGCTTGTGTGTGTGTGCCCTGCCCTGCACTACCAGGGATGGGCTCCAGTCTTCCCACGACCCTGAATTGGATAAGGTGTTATAGCAAATGAATGGATCTGGACTCGTTTGACATTTAGACAAAAGATAAATTACCTAATTGCAATGACAAATAATTGTGTTATGTTCTTATCACGTGTACTTTTACATTAAGTCATACATGACCAGTTACAAAAATGGTGGTTTCTTAACAGTTATAAGTGTAACGTTTGGAGAATGTATGTACGGAGGCAAAGGCTGAGTGTAAATGCAGAAGGGTTTACTTAGACAGAAGGAGTCAATACAGCAGGCAAATTGCAAAAATACCAAAAGGCCATCAAATAAAGAGCAACTGACACAGGAACAGCTATACAGCGTTACACTGTATTGCCTCTTTCTAACAACTAGCAGTGAGAACACACAAAAACAGGGCTTAAATAGGGAACATGAGGAAAGGAGAAGCTGGTGACAGCAATGATATAATTAACCAAATAACCACAAAGGGACAGGAATGCAGAAAAGCATAGAAAGAGGGGAAATGGTGAGGCCTAGTGGCCAGGGAAGGACAAAACACATGGCGGGCATAACGATAAGTAGTAAAATGTTGTTGGACCTTTGATATGGAATCTTGTCAATAAGCAATATATAAAGTATAAGTTGTCAACCCTGAGTTTATACCACACCCTTACCAAATTATTACCATTCATGCTGAACACTGGCTATATAGAAATACATACACCCTCACAATACCAAAAATCACCAGGAGGTAATGTTTCTTAGTGTGATGCTAACCTGCTTTCCCGTTTCAGTTAATGTCATTACCCTTCTTTATGTGCATGCCTGCATTCCTCCCTCCCGTACCCTCGCTACATAAATGAATTTGTCCAAACTTTTTAAGATTAAAGTCGAAATTTTTGGCATGAAAACAAAGCAGTACATTTTGTATAATAATACAGCCCATCATCCAGGTAACAATTTGTACTGTAAAGCATGATGGAGGCAGCATTCTACCCTTCCTGTCCTATGTTTGCTTTACAAGGAGAGCTGGAAATGCAGATCTTTCTGAAAAAGCATTGTCTTTGATAACTTTTTTGATTAATTAATATGTTAGTAAAGGAAGAAAATTTAAGCCTAGTAAATTTAAGCCTAGTAAACTCCTAGGATTTCATGCATTTCAAGTTTTTATCCAAGAGACTTCAGTCTAGCTCTTCCTAGAGGCTGAGACAGTGATTCACTAAAGAAACTCGCTGACCTGGATTTTCTCCCATTTCATAAGAGCTCTGTAACTTTGTCAGTACTATTGTTGGACTCTTGGTCATATCTGTGATGATGCTCGTTTTGTTGCTAAATTTGGTAGGATGGCCTGGTCTTGGTTGTGCTACGTTTTCCCCCGTTGTATTATAATAGAGTTCCAAAGGCAGCTTTTCATATCCAATAAGAGGTTTGTGGAAAATGATGTCAAGGGTTCTCCTGATATTATGAAATATCCCACCTCATTTATTAAACTACTCAAAATCTTAAAGGTTGTCAGTTTCCTTTCACATCCATTAACACATGGAGATCAAATATATTGTTATATATTGTTTTGTGCCCTGAAACAGATTGCCACCCCGTCCAGCCAGGATGTTCCCTGCCTTGTACCTTAGGCTGGCTGGAATAGGCACCAGGCCACCATAACTATACACAGAATAATCAGGTGGATAGCAAATGGATGTAGAGGTAATTAAGATATTAAAATACTTCATTTTAACAATATAAAACATTTCACAGTAGAACTTCACAACTTAAATATTTGTATTTGACATGACAATGTTAATTAAATGATAGGAAATTAATACATTTAAGACAATGTATACCTTTCAACACTATTTTAACTTAATATTTTTCAGGTATAATTTTAGTGAGTGACAGACTGCTACACCACCACATTAACCATTTCCACGGGACATGGAAGTGTAGATTGTACTGCAATCCTCTTGCACTGATTTTCTTAATACATTGCAAGACCGAGAATCTTCACCAACATAATACAATTCAAAACATGTCAGGACACAGGAATATTGACATTAAGTACACCTGCCTAAAATGTTGTATGCAAATATAGTATAGGCAAATACTCATCTCTTGCATTAATGCAAATTTACTGTGATTAGGAAAAAATTTGAGTTGAATTTAATGGGCAAAAAATAAATAAAATAAAAACTGTACATGAGATCTCCAAAATTTTGTTCCATATACAATGACACGTGTGGAGCTACTTTACCATGCTATTTGTTGGCTAGTATACCTTAACCAATTAACAACAGAATTGAGTTAATACCAGTAAGAGTTGTTCATCATATTTCAAAAGTTCAGTATTCAAACAGACGTCAGATTGAGAGAAGTGTCCATTTGAAGCATCACCAAAAAACATTAACTCGTGCTTTCAGGACACAGGTTTTTACTTTAAATTAAACCAGAGTACGACTTCAGTACTAAGTCAGGGAACTCTGCTACACACTAAACAGTTTAATAAAACTATGTACAGATTCCACACAACCTAAATTACCAATAAAACATTTACATTTCAGGCAGATTGGTGAATATTTGAATAAACCATCACACCACTGCTTTGTGTATAAAATTTGGCATTTAAAAACACAAAAGTAACATGTATAAAAGGTGACTTCATTATGCTCACTTCTGACTATCATTTAAGGAACATTTGACATCAGTACTATATAAAACTCTGAACAATATCAACATACATACAAGCTGTATCTAAAATAGTAAAATACAAATGAGCTGATGTTAAAGGATGTACTCATCATACAATGTGCACTGTATACATGGTCCTGCCTGGCAGGGTGAACCTGCAGAAAAGAGTAGGTAATTGTTCTTCGCCAATGATGATGTATCCATTAGTTGTTACAATGTGCTCAGGAACTCCTTCACCTATAGAAAACAGTTCCTGATGAATGCATTGACCAAAGATGACAAAAAAAAAAAAGCTGTGCTGTAGCAATCAGTTCAAATATCTGCTAGATGGCACCTACAAAAATGCCAGGACAGCCAACAATCTTCAAATCATATTCCTGCATTGGTTGTATCATACTGACCTTGTCCATTAGCTCCGCTTGCTTAATTTTGTCGTGCTTGAAATCATCATTCACATCAAGCGTGAGTATAGGAATATCTTTCAAGCACCCAAAGTCAAGACTAGGGGGGGAGTGGGTGAGGAGAGAAATTAAAAACAAAACGTTACCAGAATACGTGACTTACAATACATATTTGATTCCACAAAAAAAAAAAAAAAAGTTACAAATATGTTAAGAGGTAATGCTGACCAAGTGGTGCGATGGTACAACCAGGATTCATGCTTGTAGTGCAATTTTTCCAGATACTCTAGGGGAATTCCCTCTTCCTCTTGCCTTCCACGCAGATGAAGACGTTGCATGCATTTCTGTAGCACGAGACATAAAAGGCATATGTAAAGAACAGTTTGCCCCTAAGAGACTACCAGGATGTGGAAGCAACCAGAGTAACAAACAAATATTTATGTATAGTACGTTATTAAAAATGGAAACCCATTCCCCCCCCCATTTAAAATTTTCATATAGTATTCCATCAACATTATAGACCAATGTCTTATCATAAGGCAGACAGCTAAACAATACAGTCATTCTGAATAATAAAGAACTTTATTACTAACAATACAGTTACTATTATAACAGTGAACAGCTCACCTGTGGATCTGCTCTCAAATAGATCAGCGCGTCTAACTCAATCTGTGGTTCAAACTGTGAGAGGATCCAGCTGTGCCAGTCCTGGTATATGGCCCATTCAGTTTCATTCATTTCTCCAGACTCAAACAAGTTGGATGCAAACACATACCTTAAAAAGGAAGCACGTTACGTCTTTAATGATCCGGTTAAACGCAAAGCTAGTTACCCTAACCATGTCAGAATACTAACCGATCACTGTAGACCGAGCGTTCGAAAAACTGGACCGGCTTCTCCGCCTGCTGCAGCTTCAGGGATGGTGTCTGGAGTTGGGAGCGCACGCGACTTAAAAAGGCATAGCTTTGGAAGGTGTAGGACCACCGGCTAGGTTTGTCGTACAACATCTGCAGGAGGTTTCCTCCGCTCTTCTGAGAAGTGCTTAGTTCCTGGAGGACATAACCCAGAAAACATGGTGAAACCAAGGCTGGTGGAAATAACGTTTCCTCACATACTTAAAAGTGCAATATGAGAAATTCAATGCATATGAGAAGTTCAATGCTGTGGTTATTTTTTAAATGTTAATTTTGATTAATTCCCCTTACTTCGAATTCATTGTCGGTAGTTTGTATGTTACACCACTTGGCAATTGGTTCAGGTATCACTTCCCACTCGTCAGATTCCTGCTCCAGAAGGCGCACTAGTGACGACTTTCCCGCGGCTGACAGAATTGTTAAAAAAGTATTAAACATTACCCTCAGACACAACACGAAAAATACCTCTCAATTGTTCAACCATTATGGATGTCACTGCTTGCAAAAGCAACCTTTATAACGAACATACACGAAAATTGCGTTTTCATTTTTTTGGCGCCAATAAACACTGCATTCTTTTTATTATAAAGTTATTACCAACGCATCACAACATCTTAACTTCATGTAATCCCACAATATCTTAAATCGTTGTTCGAATAAAAAAAAAATCCGAATTTAACAGGGTTTTTTTTTTTTTACATAAAACTTAATTGAACTACAGAGGCTTTTTAGTTACATAAACCCGGTAATTGAAAAGTAATAAATGCAAAACGTCAGGAGAAGGAGAATCCATAACATTTCCAATTCATTTACCTTAATTAACCATAACAAAATATTCACATTTTTGACGTACTTACCGATATTTCCCTCGATGGAAATTTTGCGTATCCTCTTTTCAAAACTGTTGTCAAGGTCTGGACTTGAGCACATTCTTTTTGGAGGAGTTGCCATCGTGATTTTTATAAGAACCAAAAAATCAAGTAAAACCGAGTACAAATATATGTATATTTGAAAAGCTTCCACGCTATGTGAGGAAGCAAGACAGCCTGCTTATTCGCACGTAAGTGTGCTTTTGAAATGAAGCTGTTTCAAATATTCCGCCAAATGTCTCGTACTTCTATATGAGCAAGTTCCGGAGGCAGTGCTCAAATTTCAGGAAGAAGGAGAGCATTGGCGGGAGAAAAAGTAGATTTTATTATTATAACTTATTTATTTATGATTCCGTTGTAATATTCGGTTTTTGACTTGCATTAAGGGTTGTGGCATAGTAATATCGTATTTTCCAGTTCATTACGAAATTAAATAGTACCTAACATATTGTGCAGATCATAATTTTCCTAGGAGGAATTTCAGATTAAATGTTTAGTCACTCCATTTACTTGGCTATGCAATATACACTCTTGCGAGTGTATATTGTATATCTTCGTTTTAACTGGTACCTTTGTCTTTATTCTTTTTTTGTTCTTTAAACCATTAAAGCTTGGATCTTTATTAACTATTCTAAATCCGCAGGATAGCGCCACCTTTTACGATACTTGTCTGTGTTTAGCGTTCAATGGACAAAACTACTCTAATATCAATAACTGCCACACCTCTGAAGATTTAGTAACAATGTTAATGCATGGAATAAAGGCCCTGTCCACTGCTGAAGACGTGATTTTCCCGTTTAAAATTACCAACCTAATTTCTCCAGATGGTCTTTACAGTAACCGATCGGGATTTGTTCTGTATGTTTGTCGTTGAGGATTCTGTACGTAATTTAGGACTAGTATAAACCTAGAAACACATCATATTGTTTTTCCACCCATACACAAGAAAACTGTTACATTGTATTAAATTAACAGTTCGGTTTCCTATGAATGGCGCTGATCTTTGAAACCACGCCCCTTTTCACGCACGCTTACACTGTCTGATTACAGCTAAGATGCTAACCGACGCAGACTCTCGCACGCGCCGAAGGAGTTCGTGCATTTCCGTCCGCGCGGTGTCACGCTCAGAGTAGTTGAAAAGGTGAAGTAACGACTTTTCATTTTTATGCTGTCAGTAATTGCACGTTTTTATTATATTGTTCGGTTAGCTGTGTATTTTATTTGTTTTTTTTAACCGGATTTAGTTTGAAACCTCGGCGTTTCTAGGTGAATACGATCGTGGTCAGTTTCTTGAGGCCTGTCTATTGTTTAAGAACTGAAAGTAGATCATAGATGCTGTGGGGTTTTTGATAGCTAAGGAACGGTATTGTAAAGTTGCTGGTGTTCGTCTGCATGCTTTGGCGAACGTACAGAACATTTAGCATTTCTTGATATCTGCAGCTGTATAATAAAACGGTAAACGGTGTGTGTGTGTTTTAGGACTAAATTTACAGAATGTCATTTAAAGGAAACCGAAGCTATTTATCGAATATTGTACAGTACAGACATAGTAACGAGGCAAATGACAGGAAAACAGAATGTACTGATTTACATAACGCGTAAGCATGTCTCAAGAGTAACGTTGATTGTAGTTTGTGACTTATCGTTGCCAAACTGATAAAACCCATTTAGTAGCAGACCTATGTTGGTGTTCTCAAAACAAAGATGGCTGCTTTCGCTTGGACCCGAATAGCTAGTAGTTCTCCTTTGCCGTCTTTAAAATCTGTTGATTTTGGTGATGAATTAAGTGATTGCACGATAATGTGAGATACATCCGAATGATATGCTTCTTGAGTTGTAAAGTTTTATTATTATGACCTGCTTTTCTGGCAGATTGAATTTATAGTCCGAAGGCTATTAACTGAATTCTTCGAGGACTTGCGTTTAATAATGATAAATAATTTGAAGAACTGTTGCACGATACCTTTACAGGACTAATTTTAAAATACGTGATCATTCATTCTTTATCTCATAAGTGATAATCGGATGTTGAGTTTTTCTTATTTAAATCTTTTTAAAATCGCACAGTAAAGAGTACATTTATCTTAACGGTTGGTTTAACCTAAACAACGGATCTCCAAAAGTGTTTATGGTGATGTGCATTCCACTCGCTGTTAATGTTTTGTAAAAACAAATTTATTCCTGTAAAGCGCTTTGAGTCAACTTTTTGCGAAAAGGCGCTATATTAAAAAAAATAAAATTAATCAAATGTGCAAATTATTCAGTTAAATTTATAAATACCTGAGGGTTTAAAAAATATTAAACATTACCTTCAGACATAACAGGAAAAATACCTCTCAACTGTTGAACCATTATGGATGACATTGTTTGCAAAAGCAACTTTTATATTGACTGACAGTACTCCTTTAAGGAAACACATCACTAAAATAAACTGTATGCTATGAATACTAACTTGTTTTATATACATGTTTGTGAACATACGTCTTGCAAATTCAGAAGTAGCTCTAGTTTATTTATTTATTGCAAATTTTAACAGTTAACCAAGGTGGTGTTTCCAGTGTTTGTATTTATGAAAAAATGTAATGTACTTGTGCTTAAACATTTTTTTTACAGCAAGTCTATTATGGTTGATGTGACAATTTTATCTGAAAATGTTTTTGTACAGTAGAGAAACAACTGCTGGACATGGCTGATGGAGAGGGGTTTGTTGTGCGTATACGAGGACTGCCCTGGTCTTGCTCCATAGATGAAGTTCAGAGATTTTTCTCAGGTAAAGAAATAATCTTTAATTCAGAAAACACCTTGTCCAGATTTTTGTATGTTTTTGGAGTAGTCCTCTGTATTTGTTGCCATAACATACAAAATTAACTTTTATGTATTCTCATCTGTATATATGTGTGTATAAAATATAGTGTTTCTTTTTTCAATGAGTTTTAATTAATTTCCCTTTAGACTGCAAAATTGCAAGTAATGGTACAAGCATCCACTTCACATACACTCGTGAGGGCCGACCCAGTGGAGAAGCTTTTGTGGAGCTGGAGTCTGAGGAGGACCTGAAAATTGCACTGAAGAAAGACAGGGAAACAATGGGTCACAGATATGTGGAAGGTATGGATCTGCAGCCGGTTGGTAGTGTGGTAGTGTGTTATGTTACGGTTGCATTGCAGCAGTTTCCTTTTAAGGGAATTCATTTGTGTGTTGCATAACCAATTGCCTTGTGCCTTTTAAAGTGTTCAAGTCTAATAACGTGGAGATGGACTGGGTGATGAAGCATACGGGTCCAAACTGTCCCGAGACAGAAGGCGATGGGCTTGTCCGCCTGCGCGGCTTGCCCTTTGGGTGCAGCAAGGAGGAGATTGTCCAGTTCTTCTCAGGTGTGTTGTGGCTGCTCAGTAACCTTTATTCTGAACTGTAAAGATCACTTGCTGGATTACAAATGGAGGGATATTATTTACTGCTTGTAGCTTTTTAGTCCTGTCTTGTTCTGAATCCAAAATAAATATGCAGTGCGTATTTCTTCTCTGGGATTTCATTAAAGCAGAGTTCAGAGTAAATTGAGGTCAGATGTGAATTACTTGTATTGAACCTTGATGGACTTTTTAAACCGCCTCTTACAGCACCTCCTGAGCCTGATTCTCAGTTAAAATGAGTGCTTCATGTTCAGAGAATCTGTTTAAATCAGTGTCAGCTTCTAGCGTGTTTCCCCAGAGTGTTGTTGGCATTCTTTGTGGCTTTAAAGCCTTGCACAGGAATGTCTATATTTCATGTTCTCATTTCATTCATGGAGTTAAGCACTGCTTCAGATAAATACGGAGCTCCTGGTATGTGATGAATTTAGAAATTTAATGTATATGAACGTAGAAGTAAAACGTTGTGATTGGGCATGTGATTTAATGCTCCCCGCTGGGGTTATCTGTCCTTGGGTTGAAGGGTTGGAAATCGTGCCAAATGGGATAACATTGCCGGTGGACTTCCAGGGGAGGAGTACGGGGGAGGCCTTCGTGCAGTTTGCTTCACAGGATATAGCTGAAAAGGCTCTAAAGAAACACAAGGAAAGAATAGGGCACAGGTGGGGATGGATGGCTGGATGGATACATTGCTTTTCTTATGGTACACACCTGCTACAACAATCATCTGTCACGGTAATGGTGAATAAAATAACTTCTTAAATACGTATGGTTCGTATTACGTATACATAGTTTGTCCTCTGATTAGTGCTGAGCGAGTATTCTCTAATTGGTACTGATCAAATGTTTTCTGACCTGCATTATTGCAAGAGTAATGCGGGATGCCAGTACCCAGCACTAGGTAGGAAACGGCAGTGTGTATCAGACCATCATTTCTAATATCGGCATAATCAGATGCCAGATATAACATTCCATGCCACTCTTTAAAATCCAATTGAAAATGTGAATTTATAGCCACATATCTGTGTTCTGTTCAAAACTAATGCAGAGTTGCAGTGGTAGTGTCTAGATGCTTTGCTGTCAAGTCCCTTGACAGTTACATTTTTAGACTGAGCCTGTGGGCTGGATGTGTAACTGAGGGGCTTGGCTCACAAACACAGTTGTAAATACTCAACTTTGGGTGGTGTGTGTAGAAACAATGAGTCACCATTCCACCTCCAACAGGTGCATAGTCATGGTTAGGGGTGTCGCTCAGCACTAACGCTTAGAGACAAAATATAAACACGGATGGAATGCTGCTAAGTTGCACTTATCAGAGGAGCGTGGAACCTGCAGTCACAGGTAACTATGACCGGATACAAGTGGTACCAAGGCAGTAGTACTCTCCTGTATTAAGAGTGAAGATACTATGTACTTTCACTGCTTAGGTTCTGCTAGGCCACTATAAGAGAAGGTCATTCTTCTTGTCATTTTTTTTTTGTACATTAATTATGTCTGGTAACATAGTTCAGCTACGTTTCCCCCAAATGTTGGAGTTTATAGCCTACTGCTGTGTCATGAATGTGATATCTTGGTGCATACTGCCAGGACCAACACACTACCTGGAAAATAAATCAGATCCTGTTATGTGTGGCTCATTTTAGACTGCAGGGATGTGAAACTCCTAGACAAGTTTTTTTTTTTTTGGGGGGGGGGGATCCTTTGTTGCTGACCTCTGACTGTTTTTTATTTTTTTTTTTTATAATACGCTCTCAGGTATATAGAGATTTTCAAGAGCAGCCGGGCAGAGGTGAGGACCCATTATGAGCCCCCCCGCAAAGCCATGGGTATGCAACGCCCCAGTCCGTACGACCGCCCTGGGGGTGGGCGTGTCTACAACAACATGAGCCGTGGAGGTTCCTTTGACAGAATGCGCCGTGGGGGCTACGGTGGGGGTGAGCGCCATCATTGTATTGTGTTTTACCTGTTTTTTTTGCATCTGGGTACATTTATTGTCCATTTGTTGGTATGAGAAGATGAAGACTGTGGAACACCCCCATCCCCACTAGATATTTGAATTTGGTGCAAAATGCTTCTATAGTTACTGCTATTCAAAGTGTTATTTAAATTGGTACTGTGTTAATTTGTTGATTTGTTTCATTTTTGCTACTTGTGAAGTTATATGAAACTTTTTCAGTGCTAGATGACGTGCTGTCTATTGTAGGTATTTCAGATGGGCGCTATGGCGACAGTGGCTCTTTCCAGAGCACAACAGGGCACTGTGTGCACATGAGAGGGCTCCCCTACCGAGCAACCGAGACGGACATCTACAGTGTGAGTACTACCAACTGGCCATGTCTGTTATCATACCAAAGTCATTACGTATCTTCTCTACTGTAGACAAGTCATGAAAAAAGAAATTGAGAAATATTGTCAGGTTAGCAGCAGTAAAAATGTCGTTTTGGTGTTGTAATTTTTTTAGTTGATGTCCTCATATTTTGTTTCCTTTAGTTTTTTTCACCCCTGAACCCAGTGCGAGTTCACATTGAGGTTGGCCCAGACGGACGTGTTACAGGCGAGGCGGACGTGGAGTTTGCAACACACGAAGACGCAGTAGCAGCCATGTCTAAGGACAAAGCCCACATGCGTGAGTGTGGCAGCAGGCAGGGTACTGCTGCAGGCTAGCCTTGAGGTTTTTATACCTCTGCTTTCCCCAGCGTGTGAAGCCTGGTCGTATTTTTGGTTTGTGGTTTATTAAATGTTGCTATCTAAATTTTATTTATTTTTATTTTTTAATATTTCCCTGAGCCAAAAATAATAGAAATGTGTGATAGTCATTTCAGTGCATTTTCTATGCAGAGCACCGCTATGTTGAGCTCTTCCTGAACTCCACGTCGGGTGGGAGCAACGGGGCCTATGGCAGCCAAATGATGGGAGCCATCTGTGAGTGTATGCTTTTCACACCTGGTGCAAGCTTTATGATGCTGGAGTTCCTGCTCTGGCTTTATTGTGACCATGTTCTACCCCTTTAGCCAATCAGTCAAGCTATGGGCCCAGCAGTCAGCAGATGAGCAGTGGCTACACAGGGGGCTATAGCAGCCAGACCAGTATGGGAGGATACAGCGACTATAGTAAGTGTCAACTCTCCTCTGGGTTAGACAGGCTGGGCCTGTGTTTGCTTGTAGGCATTGTGTTTAAAGCATGGAAGCCTGTGCTACTTCACCTCTTTTTGAGAGGTTTGTCCATGTGACTTTACTGTGTGCGTGTGCGTTTTTCTGAACTCGTGGGTCCTAAAGTGTCTATTGCTGTCTCCTGTTAGGTAATCAGAGCGCCATGAACAGCAGCTACTATGGCGGTGGTGGCAGCAGGGGCTCCATGGGCCTCAATGGCATGGGGGCAGGATGGGGAATGTAGGCGCAAGGCACGAGTGGAGGACATTTGGTGCTGGCATGGCCACGTTGGAAATTAAGGGCTTCAGAGCTGCTCATTTTGTGTTGTTTTTTTATTTTAATTTTTTTTTAAGCTTTGCGTTAAGTGAGCGGAAGGAATATCTGTACATACAGGGTTATTAATGACATTTTCTACAAGGTGTGTTAGGAAGTACAGTTTGCAAAGTAGTCTTTTTTTTTTTTTTGAGTGCGTGTAGAATTTTATAGTGTGTCTGAAGGAAATTAAGACCAGGGTCTTTGTGTTCTAAGTACAGTAATAAAATTGAGGTCAGTCCAAGGGAAAGTATTTTGTAAATACTGTGTGGTTGATTTTGTTTTTTGAAGTTAAAATGTTAAGCCTCTTTCCCCTTCTTGAGATCAGTGTTCCTGAAGTAACTTGGTGTGAACTTTTTTTTTGTGTGTGTGTGTGTGTGTGTGTGTTTGTGTGTGTCTATGTGTGTGTGTGTGTGTGTGTGTGTATATATATATACACACACACACACACACACACACACACACACACGTACACACACATATACACATTGTGAGCTTCTGAGAGCTGTCATTTTAATACACTTTTGGTTTTGGAGGTGAGGGAGAGTTTCTGATGCAGTGAAGCTAAGGCTTAAATTCCACTTGTATGGCTTTTTGTGATCCTCTGTTGCATTCAGTGAATTAAAAATGTTCTGTGTACAGAAGTTTGTCAATTGAATTTCATTGTCGCCCCCCCCATCAATTTGTTATTCATACCAAGGACTGGTATATACCAAGAAGTGGTATTATTTTAACAGAATTATCTGCCACCCTTTTTGCTGTGCTGATGTAGATGTAATAGAATCAAAGGCAATGTAATTAAAGGTAAGTTTTGTGAAAATATTTCTGACATAAAGCATGTCCTAAGCTTAGCCTACCATGTTGGCTAATCCTCCAGAGAACAGTGGTTTGTTCCACTTGGACACGTCTCCTCTTCCTTTCTTTTCCGTAATGCTTCAAATTCTTGCTCAAGGACACACCTGGGGAGAGATTCAAGCCAGGAGACTTGTGCATCTTAGCCTGATGCACCACCCATTGAGCCACCAGGCTGCTATTACAGATGTATATTACATCCTTTATTGGCTTTTGGTCCAGGCTTGCAGCAAGTACATGACCCTGATTCTTACTTTCAAGTCAATCAACAGGACTGTTTCAAGCTACCACCAGTCCCAAATTCAAGACCTTCATCTCCTCCCGAGCTCTACAGTCTACCAACGTGAAGGATGGTAGACCTAGACTCTCCTCATCTCTAGCACCTAAATGGTGAAATTACTTACCCCTCACTAAGAGGACTTTGTCATCTCTGTCCATGTTCCATAAGCAACTAAAGACTTGCTTCTACAGGGAACACCTCACCTCATCTTCACCAGCTCTGCTTATTTACAGTTCCAGTGTTTAAATAGCTGTTTATTTACCCACTCTGCTACTGCTAATTTACTTGTGTAATTGGTGTTTACCTGTTTTACCACCATAAAGCTTGCCATTTTAGCTGATTTGGACTCTATATTGCTTAACTGAATATTGTGTACTTTTGACTATAGGACAGCACTTACTGTTAACTGGATTCTCAGCTATTATCTGACCTCATTTTAATATGCATATGTGCTCCTACTTATTTGTAAGTCACTTTGGACAAAAGCGTCTGCTAAATGAATAAATGTAAATGTACTGTTCAGTCAATGGAATCAGTCTGTGGCGAGAAGTGGTCTGGGAGCAATTATGCACACTAACCACTGAGCATGCATATGTACACTATGTTGCCAAAAGTATTGGGACAGCTGGCATCCCAGTTTTAGTCCGTAGGGTTCAATATTGAGTTGGTCCAATCTTTGCAGCTATGATGGCTTCAACTGTTCTGGGAAGGCTGTCCACAAGGTTTAGGAGTGTGTCTATGGGAATATTTGACCATTCTTCCAGATGCGCATTTGTGAGGTCAGGCACTGATGTTGGACAAGAAGGCCTGGGTCACAGTCTCCGTTCTGACTCATCCCAAAGGTGTTCTATTAGGTTGAGGTCAGGACTCTGTGCAGGCCAGTCAAGTTCCTCGACCCCAAACTCCCTCATCCATGTCTTTATGGACCTTTCTTGTGCACTGATATGCAGTCATGTTGGAACAAGAAGGGGCCATCCCCAAACTGTTCTCAAAAAGTTTGGAGCATGAAATTGTCCAAAATGTCTTGGTATGCTGACACCTTAAGAGTTCCCTTCACAGGAACTAAGGGGCCATGCTCAACCCCTGAAAAACAACCTCACACCATAATACCCCCTCCACCAAACTTTACACTTGGCACAATGCAGTCAGGCAAGTACCCTTCTCCTGGCAACTACCAAACCCAGACACGTCCATTGCCAGACAGAGAAGCGTGATTCGTCACTCCAGAGAATACATCTCCTCTGTTCTAGAGTCCAGTGGCAGCGTGCTTTACACCACTGCATCTGACACTTTGCATTGCACTTGGTGATGTAAGGCTTGGAGGCAGCTGCTCGGCCATGGAAACCCATTCCATGAAGCTCTCTATGTACTGTTGTGCTAATCTGAAGGCTACACAAAGTTTGGAGGTCTGTAGCTATTGGCTCTGCAGACAGTTGGCGACTTCTATGCACTGTGTGCTTCAGCATGCACTGACCCCACTCTGTCATTTTACGTGGCCTATCACTTTGTGGCTGAGTTGCTGTGGTTCCCAGTTGCTTCCACTTTGTTATACCACCACTTACAACTGACTGTGGAATATTTAGTAGCGAGGAAATTTCACAGATAGGTTGCCACCTGTGCAATAAATCCATCACAGTACCATGCTTGAATTCACTGAGCTCCTGAGAGCGACCCATTCTTTCACAAATGTTTGTAGAAGCAGTCTGCATGCCTAGGTACTTCATTTTATACACCTGTGGCCATGGAGGCAATTGGAACACATAAATCGAATGATTTGGAGGGGTGTCCCAATACATTTGGCAATATAGTGTGTGTGTGTGTGTGTATACACACACTGGCAAGCTCTCAAAATGTGTTGTTGAAATACAAAAAAAAATATTCTACATAATATGAATATAAATTACTTTTTTATGTATGCTAATATTGACTGGTAGTGTTTGTGGTTCCTTTATATTATGTGAGTGCTTGCTTCTGTCTAGGAGACTAATTTGTCTGCAAGCTGACAGTTTGACGAAGAGAGTGTTGCGGGTGGCAGCAGCACAATTTGCAATGCTTGAATTAAAGTAAAGGCTAAATTATTTTGAAGGCATTGTTTTGTTTTGCCAGAGTAGTCTGGCTTTTATGATTGTATGTGAAGATTTTGGTTTGTGTTTATAGTTTGTAGAAAGTAGTGTATGGTTTTAGTAGTTGTGAAAAATTGACATTCAGTAAACCAAATATTGTTAAAAATTTCATATCAAAGGAGCCATCCATCCATCTAAACTGCTTACTCCATTTGGGGAAACAGGTGGCCTACTCTGGGCAGCATAGGGTGCAAGGCTTGGAACACCATGGAAAAGGCACCAACCCATCTGTACAAGCATATTAAGGACAATTTTCAGACTGGCCAATTCACCTAACCCATTCACCTAAAATCACCTAACCAGCTGCAACCCTGAATAAAACCACAGACAATCAACATATTGATATTCACCAGATGTGGAAAAAATTGTACTCATTGTATAATGACATCTGCTTGTTCATCACAGAAATATGTGACGTCATGTGGAGTCTAGCTTGGAAAAGCAGCTTTAGAAGTAGTCTTCATTTTAAATTAAGTGTATGCCTAATGGGCAGTGGCGTGGTGGTTAGTACTGTCACTGCGCACCCCCAGGCCTGGGGCTCAATTCCCACCTCGGGTCTGTGTGCGTGGAGTTTGCATGTTCTCCTTGTGCTTGGTGGGCTTTCTCTGGGTGGTCCAGTTTCCTCCCACAGTCCAAAGACATGCAGGTTAGGTTGATTGGTGGGTCCAAAGTGTGTGTGTGTGTGTGCGCGCGCGCACCCTGTGGTGGGCTGGCGCCCCGCCCTGGGTGCCCCCTGCCCTGCGCCCTATGTGCCCTGGGATGAGCTCCAGGCTTCCCCGCGACCCTCACCAGGAATAAGCGGTTAAGATAATGGATAGATGGGATGTATGCCTAACTCTCCACTAGATGTCGCTTAACGACCCTTGTTTAATAGCGCAACAGAGTTGCGTTTATGTATTTATTCAGATACACATTTCATACATCACTATAGGTATTTGAAATAGATTAAGATTTAAACCTGTCTAGTCATAAACATACAAACGTCATACAAGCTAAAATAATTCTAAAGTAACATTTATTATTTCAGAAAAAAGTAAAATGCGTTATTTTTGTAAGTATTCAAATGTATAAACTCAGTTACAATAAATCGCACTTGTGACGGTCTTTTAACTGTAAACTCACACTTTGCCAGTCAGTTATTATCGACAAGTTTTCGCAAACCCCTACGGACAACTGTTTTCGCGTCTTTTAGAGACTCAGAACAGGACTGGTCATTGACTGGACCACATCTGGACTATTTTCTCATAACACACTTTTCATGTTAGAACGCTGTTTCCTTAAAGATAAATTTTCATTATTCCACTAAACGTTACCGGATGGAACTTCTCTAACTAATGTTTATGACCAGACAGTGATTGGGGTTATTCAATTAAGTAAGTAACCTTATCAGCGTTCGAACACGAGCAGCCACCGCTCGCTCTGAGTTTCCACAAGAGGAATAACCCGCAGAACTAATCAGGGAGTTTAAAATTGTTTTAAAAGGCTTCAAATTTATTTCTTCATGCTTTTGCGGCTTAGTTTGTGATGAGTATATAAAAATATCGGAGAGGCTTCGAAATTAATCAATATATGCCAGCATTTAGACTTAAAAGTGTATTATTATTATTATTATTATTATAGTTAGAATTAATTTAAAAACAATGTTTAGATAATCTAACTAACATGAACATTTTTTTTGTTTTTGTCACTGTATAACTATCCCAATAGTACAATATTGTTCTCCTTAATCAACGTCATGACTAAGTTTTAAACTGGACACAAATCGCTGGTGGACAAGATATTATTACTCTGCATTATACATATATCCACATCGAAAAGATGAGTTATCCAAATCTCTTTTTAGTTAATGCGAACATTAATTTTATCCGTTTCAGATTATGAATATTGGTTATTTAGCAATTGCTGCGTCTAATTAAACGAGGCGTGGCCACCAGTCATTGGGAGGAAGCTTATATATATATGCTCGACTTAGGCACTGAACCACTTTTTTCCAGGGTTGATGTATGAAGGAAGCGCGTGAGACTCGCTGAAGGAATAGCGTCGAAGAACACTTTAGCGATTTGAGTAAAGTTGTTTTTTCAAAGAGGCATTGAGAGATCTTTGGAAATATAATTATATAACATCGATTTTTGTGGACTTGGAGTACAATATCGCTCGTTTTCTTTACAGACTGTCGAAACAGACGATTATGGAGTTTACACGAGTTGCAGTCTTTTTTAGCTGCTGCTTCGGTAGGTACATGTATAGGATGCAATAGACGTTAAAACCTATCAAGTCGTATTCTCTTACACTTTACTTTTCTTACATGTATTGGGCGCATTATTTCAAATGAATGGTAAACTTGAAGTTGCTGGCGAATTGTTATTTCTACCTGTCAAAGACGCCAGAAATATTGGCCTGTCATGTTGGAAATGTGAATGTTTTAAAACGCTAACATCTTAATTTATTGCTTTTATGTTTGGAGTAAGTGTAAACATTTTACGGCTAAGACTGAGTGCATCCATTGATTTTGTGCAAGTTTACAAAGAAAGGTGCTGTAATTTTGTAAAATGACTCTAGCATTGATGTTTGTAATATTCTGTATTAATATCTCAGCATTAGTTTCCCCTGTTCAGTTTTACAGCGTCTGTCCTATTTGCTGTTTTACAGCGTCTGTCCTATTTGCTGTTTTACAGCGTCTGTCCTATTTGCTAGTGGAGCCTCAATTGAGCGCTATGAGAGTACGAAGCCTGCACACACCACTGTAATTGATCTGCTGAGTCCTTTAAACGGAGGAAATTATGAAGATGTGGAATATGACAACCCGGAATACTTCGACGAAGGCCTTTCAGGGGACTACGGTCCTGAGTTCCCCCGAGGTATACTTAAACTACCAACGTAAAATGGGGTGGCAGATTGATTCATCTTTGCCATGTTGTGAAGACTTCGATGAAAGGTTATCCCCCAATACGTTAGACACTTAAGATGTAACTTTTTGGGGAAAAAAGCGACTTTGCTTCTATAAAAGGAAGATAAAAATGTAACGGCTAAACTGATTGTCATTGTTTTCGGTTCTGTGAGAACATGCTTGACTATTGAGGCTTGCTGAAATGTTGTAAATTATTAGTTCACTTAGTCATTAAATGTATCTCTGCAGTGGCATTCTCTGTCAAGCCCAAGGACTTGCCTGTGGCATCCAGCACTGAGAATAAGAAGAAGATCAGGAAAGGCAAGGGCAACAAGAGGAATCCATGCCTAAGAAAATACAAGGACTTCTGTATTCATGGTGTCTGCCAGTACTTGAGGGAGTTGCATACACCTTCTTGTATGTAAGTTGCGTCTTTCCACCGGCTTCTGTGGTAGTGTGTATGTATGCAAATGTACCAGGGTGTGCCAACATGGTTTAGCCCAGGGCTTGGCAACCTGTGGCCCTTCCACCCCTCTGCAGTTGCATTTCCTATAATGGGAGACAGGCCCAAAAGAGCCATTTTTGGTCCTATTGATAGTGAAAGTTGCAAGACCCCTGGTGTACCCTGTGACATCACTAGCTTCTGTTGCTGGTCTCGGCAAGATGGTATGGTGATCAAAATTTCCCTGATATGGTGAATCATGTTAACCCATAAGTGCAAGTTTTGTTAGGAGGCTAAAATGGCTCCCTCATCTCTCTTGCAGTTGCAACCCTGGGTACTCAGGAGAGCGGTGTCATCTGTTCAGCCTACCCGTTGCTAAGGATGGAGGCAGCTATAACCGAACAACAGCACTTGCGGTCATGGCAGTGGTCCTGTCCTCAGTCTGTCTCACCATTATAGGCATTCTGCTGGCACTTAGGTCAGTACCTTTCTCAATTGTTGTACGGTACTTGTCTTGGTGGCGCACAGTGCCGTTAAAGTGACTTCACAGGATGTTTTCAAATTGTTTCAGATACCACAGGCAGGGTGCATACAATGTGGAGACAGAAGAAAAGGTGAAACTGGGACTGTCATCACACAACTGAACAAAAGGATGCTGTTTGCCAGTGAGGGGGGTCAGTATTTAAGGTGTTGGTTACAGCAAGTTATCTATATAGAGGAAGGTGATCTATAGTTGGACATGCTACTGACTACAGTTTTTCACATGTTATTTTTAATTTAGCGAAGGAAATGGAATTTCTACCTCAAAATAAGAAATGGAGAAGTGAAATGCCAAAAAGAACCTGTTTGGGAGAAGGAAGATGAGTGTGCGGCAAATGTGACTTGCCTGGTGAAGATTGAGAATGATGAAGGAAGTCTTTGGCAAAAAATGTTCAGACAGAATGTAATAGTGCTTGCTGTGTCTGCTTCAGAAATTAGAGCAGAATGTCTCAAAGCAGAGGTGAATTGGCAATCAAGTGCTGCTTTTCAGCTGTGTTTCCCTTTTCTGTGGGAGACAGGAAAATGGTATCCTTTTTTAGAAAGGTGTTTATGTGATTTTGAAAGTTCCCCCCCTTCCCCTACTCATTTTTATTTATTGTAAAACTCTTAATTTATTTGTATACTGGTTTCATTATTTATTCACTTTACCCATTTTCAAAGTGCACTACCAGATGTTTTTATTTTTTTTTTATATTGATACTAAAGTGATTTTAACAAGTAATAAATGCATTAATTGTACTGCCTGTGATGTGGAATGCTTTGAGTCAATGTTTCATTGTCTTTACTAAAATAAACTTGCTTGGTAATCTTAAAGTATTGTCAGATGGATTATTACAAGTGAACTATTAAGTGCTTTACTAAACCCTTAACTTGGTAATGAATCTGAACCATACATTCAGGGCCAGTTTTCATGACTTGTATCATACAAAGAAATGACCCAAACTGTAGATGGAGGACACAAAGCCCAAGAACAAGTTATAAAGCCCTATATTGTCTTTATTTTAGAATCTTAGAACTCCCAGCTGATGAAACAGCATTTTGATCCCCCTGCTGTTAAAAATATTTTGAATGGTAACTTTGAGATAATGGTCACTGCTTGACAGGAAGTAGCTAAAAGAAGCACATCCTGTTGCAAAATTTGTGAAACTGGTACATGTATACCTACTAATACACTGGTAGCAACTGATCACAAGATGGGGAACTTGACCATACTAGGGTTGCTAAACTGTTTATGAAAAAGTAGAAACTTGAGGCACATGCTTCACTATTTCAGTAACTGAATACTGGCTTAACACACATGGCTGCCAAAGTAGTGTACAGCAGTTAAAAGCCAGCATGACTTAACACTGAACAATTCTATAATGTATGGAGAATGTTTGGGAGATCCATCTGGTCTTCAATTATGAGTGATATACAATGGGGAAAAAGCTTGTTGTATCCAATACAAATAGTAAGACCCATGAAGTATGTTTTAATGTATTACATATCTACCCAAAAAACCAGAAAGATTTAAGATTAACAATGATTATGATTTCTGTAAACTGCACAAAATATCTCATCTGTTGTATTAATGTATATTCTGGTACTCTAATCTTTTTTGGATGGACATGCAAAAATTTAAGAAAATATTACAAAATGTACAAACTGATTTATCGATATATCTCAGTAAAATGAATGTGAAGTGCTATCATTTAATTTATTTTGGGAAATTTCATTTCATTTCAACATCAAATTCACACGTTAATAAATCGAAATGGGCTGCCTTTAAACCTTGTTTTTTTCGGTTCTATGCCGAAGTAAAACAATATGGAATAAAACAGTGCTAGAATTTTGAATTTCATTTCATCCAAATAGATACACACACTGCTTATTTGTGTATGTATGTATGTATTATATATAAAACATGGTCAATAACCCCCCTGGTATGTACAAAGATGAATAATGCATGTACATTTGATGTTATAAACTGTTATTGTATCCCATTGATTGACAAAAAAGGGTTTAGACTGACGACCTGCACTTCTACGATCTGTTAGCCTTACAACTCTTTGCGCTTAGAGCGCATGCTCAGTGGTTTCCAATATGGCGGCCCCCATAGACCTAGAACTGAAAAAGGTAACTGGATTTAATGTTGTTTTTAACCTTTATTACAGTTATCCTTATTTGATATATAATGTGACTACTGTAAGATTTTAATCGTACAACACAACGATTATTTTTAGCTATTACTTTCAGCTGTCAAAAAAATGTTGTAGGCAACGTGTAGCATGACTGGTTTTATCGCTACCTTCTGATGTTTTTGGCAATGAATATGATTGCATAAATATTAAGATGCATATTTTATGTATACCTATATTATGCTATATTATTTTACGTTGGTATATGAAGGAATATTTTATATTTTTTATTAAATCAAGAATCTGTCTTTTTAAATGGAATTTAAATGGACCATGTAGCTCATAATTGCAACTACAGTTTATGCATGCTTAGCCTAATCATCACTAATTAGGTCAGGTAGAAATATTGTTTGTTTACTCCTAGTTACGCAGCTCAAAATTATGAATGTAACTCTAAAATCAATTGCTCGTATACGTCTTTAACACTTCGGATGGTCCTTTGAAAAAAATTCTGTCGTTTTAAGGCCTTGCATTCGCTGACACGATTAAGAATTGGTTGACTGGAAGCACAGAAGTAGCTCATATGGTTAAATTTATTTGAAGTGTTTCAGCTGATATTTGATGTTTACAATTGCAAGGTGTAATAAGTTATAATGTAGTAATGTATCTTACAAGCTGCATCTTAAAGCATTAATACTTTGTGGCCCTCTTTCGCGTATTGTATGTCTAAAGATTAACATTATCCGCTCTAAAAAATAAACTACCTTTACAGGCTTTTGCAGAACTGCAGGCGAAGATGATTGACACACAGCAGAAGGTTAAACTGGCAGACTTGCAGATCGAGCAGCTAACTCGAGTTAAGAAACATGCGAGTCTTACGCACGCCGAAATCGCCACGCTTCCCGAGAACACGCGCATGTACGAGGGAGTCGGACGCATGTGAGTAGCGAATCATTGATGATACACCACTGTGCACAAAAATTACAGTTAAAACATGAAAACGCCTTCACCAGTGTAACTATGGAAAGTACGTTTTAATGGTTTTGTAATAGTGGTACATAACGAGGAAGCAGAGTGATGTGAGTGAGGATGCTGGTGGGAGATAACCCTCAGCGTTCCAGGATGTCAGGTGGCCACTATAATAATACAGTGTGACTGTAAAGTGGCTAATATTCCAGGAACTGGAGTTCAGTGAAAAGAACAGGAAAATTTCCTTTGTTATTTGCAGTTATTTCGTTCCATTTCCATTTCTTTCCATAGAGGTTCTAATATTTGACATGTGCTCAAGCCAGATCGCTGCAGCAGTTGGTGGTGAGGTCGCCACCCTTCCCATAGTCAGTTCAGTTACTGTATTTTTATTTTCCATAAAATAGAAGCTTTTTATTGTCACTGAGTACATATACTATTATAAATGTACTAGTATGTTATAACACATACTGTACATTTGACATACATTGGTCCATCTCCTGGGGGAGTAGCGGGCAGCTGTTATTCAGTGCCTGTGAAGCTAACACTAGGTGTCTTGCTCAGGGACACTTCTGATGGTTGGGCTTTAATTTGAACTGGGAGACATCTGGGAGATATCTCATTTGGGTGAAATGTAATATGTCATAAAGACAGTTATAAAGAAATTATGTACAATTGTCTACAAAAAAAAACTACATTTCAAGTGTGTGTGTGTGTATATATATATATTTTATTAATTTATAATATAATTTTTTTTTGTGCTCTGGTATTATAAATGGTAAAAAATATCCATTATACTAGAACATTTCAATAGTTTTCAAGACTGTAATTTAATTATTTACTTGTATTGCCAACCATAATTCAGTTTTATTATTTTCATATTGAATATTATTGTCTACCATTATATATATTTTCAAATATTTGCTTGTGAAATGTAGTACTGTGCTTTTTACATGTTGGTTATAGGAGGGAGTAACCTGAGAAAAGGTTATTTGTGAAAGAACTATTTGAAATTATAATTTCTAATTTTAGACATTTCATCTCATATGGATGCTTTAATTAAAAAATGTCATTGAAGTTTTTGCCTTTCAATGTAAAATGATATTGGATATTATGTCTGGAAGTTGATTCATGTCACCTAGATTTTTTTTAAAGAAATCCAGTTGACATGACTCTTCTCCGCCTGGATGATTGAGAATTTTCATCAATATATTGGATATTATGTTGTTGACAC
The DNA here is from genome assembly GCA_025773905.1 of Chitala chitala. Lineage (NCBI taxonomy): Eukaryota > Metazoa > Chordata > Actinopteri > Osteoglossiformes > Notopteridae > Chitala > Chitala chitala. The sequence continues at coordinate 2,527,148 of JABJVR010000041.1, read as the reverse complement.
AAAAAAAATTCTTAATGTTTGACTAATGCAGAGCTTTGGGTTTTGCTTGAGATACAAATACTTGATACAGTAATTGTGCAGTTAATTAATATTAAACAGTTTGTTTTTATGGGAGGATTCTTACATGTCTGCTGAAATGGTTAAAACAACATTATTGGCATACATGACATTCCAAGGCAGTTAATAATGTTAAGTGCCTGGTAGTCTGGTATTTGTCTAACATGTTGTGCATTATGAGAATAAATGCTTGTAACCCACAGTTACTCTCTTAGTTCTTTGTGATGTTGTCAGCTGATTCCTTTGTAGTGTTGTCACAGAGCTACCAGGTTGCTCACACTTTACATCTGTAAGTGTGGTCTTTTCAAGTCTGTTAATGGACCTCTCTGTGATGTCTGAGAAGAGCAGAAGGAAGGTGAGAGGTCAAGAGAGCCATAATGTGCCATATGTGTACATGAACATTCAAATTCAAACACATGTGTCTTTTGGGTCAGGTCTGTCCTTTCCAGTTGTGATTATGTGAGTGTGGATGGGGGGGTGATGTGATCTTTTTGTCCTTACTTGTCCAAATACTTTAAACCATAATCCAGTGTGAGCGGCATCTCCAGGTGGCCAAAGCACTCCCAGTTGTAGGGAATGTGTCCTGCTCTTCTTTTTCTTAGTTAGAGCCACACCCCAATGCTCACATCCCTCTGAGGCATTCAGATGTGGGTGGGATTGTCCATCATCAGTAGAATAAATGGACTTTTATTCTTGTGTGGTCTTAGAGACCCACTGGTAGCCGTAGAAGCTGCACAAGGTTGGTGGCCATAAAGGAGGTTGTTGAACTGAGGAAAGTCCCCTTTCTGTCTCTTCCTTTATTCTCGCTCCTTCAGTTAAGAGGTCTTTTAAAGAACAGCTGTTTTTTGATTGGGAGGGGGGTGGAATGTGGAGAGTGATTCTCAGAATGTTTGGGGAATTGATGTGTGCTCATTTGTGAGATAAATGTACGTGATGAAATGCGTATAACAGCCTTTTTTCTGTAAGCACATGTAGCTTCAGACTTTCGACAGAGTCATGTCCTGTTAGCCTTTTTAAAAATAATTTATTCTGTATATTGAATGTATTGCATCTGACGTTTATGATTCTTATAAGATTATTTCCAACTGTGTAAACATAGACTGACTGCCAACAGGCAACGTATAACACTGTTTTTGCATTTTATTTGATAAAATTATGCATTTTGTCAACCTTTTTTTAAAGATATATTTCTGTTGAGATGATGTTGAACAATTTTTCATTACACAAATTTTTGTTAAATCCATTGTTTTCAAACATCCTGTGTACCTTTTTGCCAAAATGAGTCCTCTGGGTTTATTTTGATAACTTGAGCAGTTGTAGCTGTATTTAGCTGTTATAGGGGGTGTGAACGATGTTGCACCAAATATATTCATTAACAGAAGAATTGAAATTGACAATTTCGGACAAAAGACACAGAGGAAAAACTAAATCTAAAATTCTGTTTGTATAAGATGTGCAAAACACAGTTAATCTTTTAGGTAATCTGTGACTTTAGTTATAAAATTTGGTAAATATATTTCAGGGCACGTGCAATATCTGTAGAAATATGAATTAGGAAAGATTTTCCTAAATATATAATTATTTATTTATTTTTTATTGGATTTGACCTGCACCCAACAACTTTTCATATTAGCGGTTTCAGATAAAGAATAATAATATAGATTAGACTGTAGACCTTAAATTTTATTGGTCCAATACAATGAACAATGTGAACACATAAAAAAAATGAGATCTGCTTAGACTGTAGACCTTACATTACAAAGATTACATCATGTACTTTTTAAGATGTAAAAAAATTAATGTAGTTACTTTTTATACCAAGACGCAAACATTTCCTAGCTATTGACAAAATCAACAATTTTCAGATCAATCTCTGGCCTTTGCCTGTTTTCTACATATTTTTTGGTTTTGATCTATTGCTTTTAGGAAAGACAATAAGACATACAATTGTGTGTGTATTTCACTCAAACCGCTTGCAGCAAACCTCACGGTTTTATGTGTGCACGCTCCAAGATAATCCTAACCTGAGTGCTTAAAGCTGGCTGTTAAAGAAAGTTAGCTACCATGGATTCAGTAATTTTTGTAATTTTTGAGGTAAAAACAACACGATAGTGTGTTTCTTCTTCACAGGCAGTGGCCAGAGCTTTTCGCTGTGGTGGCATTTTAAACGCTGCATCGTACTGCTAGTGGTAGCAGTTGTAAGTCATAGTTTCCCAGACTGTGGTCTTTGGACTGGTACTGGGCCATAAGCTGACACATACACACATTACCTCAAACCGGCCAAGAAAGCCCTGTAAGTAATAGGATGAATTGTGAAATGCATTTTTTAAATGGCATTTTTAAATTGCAGATCATGTTATTTTCAAAATTTTTCCTAAATATCAATTCAATAGACCAAAGAAAAAAATATATATGATTATGAGGACTAATTACTTTTAGTACAGCATATGTCAAAGTGAGTTGTTAGTGCCCAGTACTGGTAAGTCTCGCATTAAGAAAAATAAAAAAAAACATACTACATTAGCAATTTTTCCATTTATTAATACTACATTAGATTTTTCAAATCTGGGCTTTTCACATCTGTGATATATATATTTATTTTTAGATTTTGCTCATGTAAAATTCCACCGAGTTGATAGTGGTCTGGAAAGATGAGGCCAAGAAATCAGATACCTCATAAACAACATTAGGGGATGAATGGTTTGTCCAAATGGATTTGTTCCCTTTTTTATTTTAATTTATTAATTTTAGAGGATTACCTTCAAATCAAATTGATTGAGGGTTAACGATTTCACAAATTTCATATACATTTTGCATTGGCAGTCCTGCAGAATTTAACTGCCAAGATCTATTTGGACTACTTTACAAGAACAACCTATATGATTAATTTTAGATACCGTGATGGAGAAGGTAATTACTGAAAGATTTTTTTATTTCTGTAGAAAAAAAAAATGCAAAGGTATAGTTCAACATTAAGTGGAAACGGGTCAGGTGATTGGTTCATAGCAAAAACAATGGGTCTAATTATTGAGTATTCCTGGAACATTTGACAGAGAATGAGATGGTGGTGCTGGAGTTTGGGACAAAGGAATCAACACGTGTTTGGCTTTTGCACAAGGAAAAGGCAGATTTTCTTGCCATCTCTTACGTAAACAGTGTAGTCCTTGTTTAAAACGTATGTTCGCTACTGCCCGGCAAGTCCTGTGTGATCAAAATAAGAACCCCTGTGGTCTTTCTGGAAAGACTTGGAGTGGAAAAAACAGTTTTAATGTCTGTTCTGGAACAGATTCATGTCTACTGATGTCAGCATAGCCTCCTGAATCACAGTAATGATGGACTTCGGTGCACTCTACAACACTGCAGACATGTGATACTTCTGAAGCGTGCTTGTGGCTGCTAATGTCAGCGTAGGCCATACCTATAAATTCCCAGTTGTTTTTACCTTAAATTGGCAGTCTTTGTTGGCCATACAGCTGGCATATGCACATGTGCCGTCAAACAATATTCTGAGACTCCCGAGGCAGAAAGTTACTCATTCGATACTCATGCCACCATCAGGCAGTGTTGCACGTTTGTTCACTCCAAAAGTATTCTGAGATTGGTTACTTTCCTTTTTATTTTTTTTCAGATGCAAGTTAATTTTTTCCCCATATGACTTTTCAGTGTTATTGTTCTTTGTGGTAATGCCTTTTTGTCAGCGTTGCTTTAACTTGTAGATGAGCCGAAACATTCACAGCAGTGCTTAATGGGGCACATGTATTTGAGTGATGTCATAGAGTGTAACTGCTATACCTGAAATTCTCGAGTGCGCCTGGAAAATTTTCATACTTGGGTAAATGCAAGAATTGCGTACTTTAGGCTCATATAAACACAAATAGAAATGTCTGATAGAGCTGTTGAAACAATAATTTAGTTTAGCTGCAGAAATGTTGAAGGTCATGATCTGTTCTTAGGAACTGAGTTTTGATGTAATCATCTTCATTGTTTGGCATCCCAAGAATGGACCTGAAAAGGTCACTGGTTCTGACTGAAGCGTTAACAGTGCAGGTCATTGATTCTATAAAGGAACAGAGGTTACTCAAGTCCAGAATTGGCCCTCCCCTGTGTCACACATTTTCCCTTGTTGTACTATCCTGTTCCACCTCCTTTCTGTGATCTTCGTCCTGTGGTCTGAATGAAGGCTGAGAACACGGTCTCATTGTGTTACTTTGGCAGACATTTAGGAGTTTCCTTTTCCAACCTGAGTGAATTGCTCTCTTCATGCTGGCATTCCTTCCATTGCCTTTGTCACCACGTGTCACAAAGAAATGGAGATGGTGATCTTTGAAACTTGTCTGAAAATACCCACGATGGAACTGGTTCTAGGTATGTAGCTTGCTCCTTGGAGCTTGGAGAAGGTCAGGGTGGTCTGTAGCTTAGCTGGAAGATTTCCTCAAAGTGTATTGTACATGTCTGAAGTCTTGCATGTTTTTCTGTCCTGAATAGGCAATCTAGTACTGCTCCTTCACTTGCCAACCCCCCCCCCCATTTCTCTTCTAGGTTCGTTCTGCAGTCTAAAGATGAGATTAATGGACAGCTGCTTGAAAAGCAGAAGACGGCGGATGAGAAGATCAAGGAGCTAGAGGTTAGATTGTGAAAGAGGCCCTCAGACACACGCAGTGCCTTGTACTCTGTGAGTCATAAAATTTAGAGAACTGATGTCTCTTTTGAAGCCAAAGCCTTTATAGTCCTAGAAGTCTTGGGATTGCAGTGTGTCAGGCTACTTTTTTAGCTGTTCATCTTGGGTGTGCTGTGTAGTCATCAGGCTGTCTGTCATACGGCCTGTTTGTTTATTACCAAATCTTTTACCTTTTGTTTGTTCTGTACAGAAACACCAGTGTGCTGGAATTAGTTGGTTTGTTTTGTTCAGTTGCTACCCATCCTCATCTTTCACATTCCTCAAATTTTTATTTGCTGAGTCTTTTTTTTTTTTTTTTTTTTTTATCAATGTGCATTTTTATGATTTACTTTTAACTTGTGTTTACTGTGGTTGGAACTATGTAATGATTTAATTTGTATAGTATATACCAGATTTATATTTGTGTGTGTGCATGCCCACGTGGGTGAGGGAACCTTGCTTTCAAAAAAATAAAACATTTTTCTGCTTGAGGTACTGTGTTTGTACCATGGTTATCACATTCATGAAATTTTAAAGTAATATTTCCTCACTGATCCCACCAGTCTTAATGTATGAGACAAACTAGCAGAAAAATGACAGCCATGACATGACAACCAAACAGAATACATCTGTAAATGTTCCCATTGCGATATTTCAATGGCAAAATAGCATCAAAAAGAATAAATTGCTAGGAAAGTAGGTGTCCAAAAACTGTTAAAAATGTGATGTGCTTCAACAAGGACAAATATTCCTTGTTGCACACTACTTTTTACACATGACCCTTTCCTCACTTCAGAACAACGCTTAGTGGGAATGCAGTAAAAAGATCGCCTCCCAGCTGAACTTTGTCTTGACCTTTTCTTTTGCCAAAACGTTTTTTTTTTCTTTATGAATTGGCTGGACTGATTTGTCTGACAACTGGTTGGAAAACTAATGATATGAAGTTGATTGGATACTGTCGCTTTCTAAAATAAGAAAATATATGGGAAATGCGCCTCCACTTGCTCACTCAGAGGAAGAAGGACAAAGAAAATTGACAGACAGACAGGAATAAAAATAGTGGAATGCAGCAGTCAGGAAGGGCTCTCAAGAAAGCATGCCCTAAAGTCATGGATCTGTTTGCAGTGGTTGGACAGTCCCTTGTGGGCGCAGCAGAAGGAGGATGCGAGAATTCTCTTTGTGGCGAAAGGGTTTAGCGTGGGCATCATAATGGCTTTGTTCATGCCCTCTCCTGATGACAAGTTTCCGCTGTGAAGTTGTGAGTTCACTCTGGCTTGTTCTCTCTGCTGTTGACAAGCGTCTCCTCCCCTTCCTTGTGGAGGTGCTGAACTTCGGTTCCAGGGAGGCTGTGTCACGGCACAGTCTTTTAACGACTGCATGATGTTTACATTTGTCACGAGTGAGAGTGTAGGGGAAAGGATCTCTAATGCGGGTCTGAGCAACAAAGTGCAGAAGTTCTTACAGATGTCTTATGCAAGTGTGACAGTAAGGCTTATGTCATAGATGACAGGACTGGAGAGTAGGAACTTGGGCTGGAGACTCATGGCAGACGGGGGTAACTTCACAGTAGGAAGTTCAGACTACACAATACTGGCACCACATTGTCCAAGACCTAAAACAGAACCCTAGGAGTGCTGAAGGGTCCCGGAAATTTGAGTGTATTTATATTGGGTTGTATTGTATTCCAATTTGTGCTGTGTGTGTGCATGTGTGGTTTGGTGGGGAGCTATACCCTTTATAGGTTTGGGCTTCTGTGGCATTGACCTCCAGGATTTGTCTCTGTACAGCTGGTTGAGCAGTGAAGGTGCCCATTTTGTTGCTCAGTAGCAGCAGTGCACTGCAGCTGAATGCTTACCAGTATGTCATCTCACAAGGAGCAGGAAAGGCAGCGTGCCATGCTCTGTGTGCAGGACCATGAAAGCATGGCGGGTTCTCTTAGACACAAAGGCTGGCAGTCCAATTCAGGTTTTGTAACCATTTAAATTGTGAATGTACTAAATCAATCCTTTACTCTTGTTTGTGTGTGTGTGCGCGCGTTCGTGTGCTTGTGTCTGCGGGTGCGAACGAATTTGCATTCTTGAGCGCGTGTATGTGGGTAGTGTTGTGCAGATAAGTGGACTGTACTGTAATGGGGTGTCCAGAATTGGTATAGAGGAACAGCATACAACCAAAGAAATGCTGCTGTGAGGAAGAAGACGAATGGGACTGAGCTGGTGAGGAAGAAGAGGCCTTTGTGTCTCCAGCAGCACCGAGTGGCTGCCTTTGCTCTCAGCAGTGCAATTACACCCGTGTGTTACGGAAACAACAGTGCCAGCCTGCAGGGTAGCTGTGTTCCCACGCGCCTCTGTCTCATTATCCATGAATATATCCTGAGGAGCGGGCTCGCTCTGTGTTCCTACGTTTGTTTGCTGGGATCCTGTGCACTTCCTGTTCGTGGCAGCGTTGTTGACGGGTGCTCGTGATGAGAGCCTTTCATTGCTCAGAGCCACTGGGTCATTTTGGCCACAGAGCCTGGACTCGCCCCGCCCCCCAGTGTAAAACGTATCATTAGAAGCTAACATTAGCTGAGTTGCCGTGCTCTGACTCCAGCATCATTGACCTTAGCTGTTCTACATTAGCAAGGATGAGCTTAGCATGCTAGTATGCTAACTGTTAAAGCCTGTGTGTAGGTGTTTTATAAGTGTGTTTGTGACTTGAACAATTGCAGTGAAGATCAGAGGTTGCACAATGTACCTTTACCTCCCCTTCCCAAATAAACCCAGGTAGGAATCTTTCCGTTTGCTGTTGGTGATGTTCCAGTAGAGAGAGGAGTGGCTCTAGTTTCAAGAGGGGCTCTACACGCTGGCTGTTTCCTCCCTCGGGGCAGATGTGGTGTGTTTCCATGTGTTACCTGAGCTCAGACTGGTGAGCTGTGCTGGGTCTTAATGTAAGGGGGGGGGGAAACCCTCAAAGGTTCTTTTGAACAAACATATCCAGTTTCTTACGCGGAGTGGCGCACACGTCTTATCTTCAGCCTGGGTATGTAGTAGTGTCTTGCGTGTGTTTTTTCTTTCTCGTTAATGTGTGATATAAAGGAAACTTGTCAGCCATGGCAGTCAGGTGTTTGACCTTTTTATTAACCTTTTCAGCAAGGGGTCTGTGAAGCTAGTTTTTGTAATCCTATAGCGTGTAGAATGAAGCTGGGGAGAGGCCTTGGTCCTGACTGTCTCCACATGGTATGGTGTCTCCACACAGCATTTCTACTGTTGTCACTTTCTGTTTTAAGGATTTGCTGTAAAATTGTGAGGGACTGCAGCAGTGTTTAGGGTTGGGGGAGGGGTTGTCCTTTATGACTTGAATGTGTCTTTTCTCTGGAGTCATTCATTTGCTATGTGCTTTTGCTCATTAACTCTTTATTAATGTCTACATGGTGACATCTCTGTTTTATGGGCTTCTCGTTATTCTAAAGTAAAGCGTAGACAATGCGGGTGCAGGTGGGGAAATGTAAGCCTTATTAAAGTCCGGCAGTCCTGTCAATTTTGGAGAAATTACATTGTTACATGTGGATCCTGAACACGCATCATCTTAAGTAGCATCCGGTTCAGACATCTTTGAGTCTAGATCACAAGAACATGCCTAGATTTTTGCATACTTTGTTGGTTATATCAAGTTGCTAGTTTAGCTCTTTTATAGAGCCTGCCTTGTGGATAAGAGCAGCTGATAACTAATTGAACTGAATGTTGGTAGCATTTGAGATGACATTCATAGTCATGGTATTAGCAGAAGCAGAGTGCTACAAAAGCATTGCAGTAACACTCAGGTCAGCTGCAACAGAAGGAAGCTTAAAGCTTGGCTTGGGGCAATGCACATATGTTGCTGACCGAAAACTGCTGGCTAAAGCCTGTTCAGGCTAGCACTGCTATTATGTGGCGCTGCGTCACTGCTCTTCACTTCCGTGGGTCAGCAGCGTGTCACAACGCGCGCAGGATAAACAGGAAAGTCGTATGAATAATTAGGGTCCTGGGCCTGGTTCTGCAGTTGCATCATATTGGAGTAAAAAAAGGAAATGAAAAATGCTGGATATGCTATTTATTTTATTTGTGTGTAAGCCATCATTGTGCGTCAGTCAGTCTGGTTTTGATCATTATAACTTATACTTAGCTGCTACCAACAACATTGTGGGGGGGGGGGGCGGGG
>JABJVR010000041.1:2467043-2499829 GCA_025773905.1 Chitala chitala | reverse complement strand
TAAATTAGTTTGTTTTATTTTTATAAAAAAATTATAAAAAAACTCACACACAAAGTTACACACACACACACACACACACACACACACACCCACACATATATATATATATATATATATATATATATATATATATATATACAGGCATAATTTTTTACATAAATACTTAAAGCTGCAATTAACTTTAGTAAGGCCTTTATTTTGAATATACAAAATTCTGGACTTCACAGTTCACAAAAAATGACCAGTGCACCCCCACGCTTCACAAACAACAGCACTGTAATGAACACAATATAAAAAGACCACCTCATTTTCTACATGAAAGTGTAATTATATTTTTTATCTTAAAATAGCTAAGTACTATTTATATTACTGGAACCATGCTTTGATAAATTATTGGTGATGTACAATTATTTCAGGGTTATGGCAGTTTGTAAAGGAGTACATCTCTAAGTTTTAACCATTTTGCATTAATGAAGCGTAAATAATATTCAATGGATGGACTTAAAGAGAAAAATGGTTTTAAATATTATTAAAGCTACGTTTTACAGTATTCTTTGTATGGTCTGTGAAGTTTTTTTTGAGAGGTAAAAAAGGAAAGTACTACAAAAGAATTATGCTGCTAATAAAAAAAAAAATGAAATAAGCAAGCCGTATTCAGTTTACTGAATTTTCAGTTTTAACAATATGGTACTTTCCACTCTGCTAAGTCCACCTGCCAGTAAAAAATAAATGTGACACTCAATTCTTCCTAATTAAATACTCATCAGATCTGTTGGTGCACTTTGGGCCTTCTGGTTATGGCTGATGCGGTACCAGAACGGGGCTCCCAATGCAGCCAGAACCGTAGGGCAGAAAAAAGGGTGTGTACAGACTCTGGTAGCTCAAAGATGGGTAGGCAGCAGTGCACCAGGAGTACATGCCTGTGTAGGTTGCTGTTGGCTGTGAGATTTGTACCTTTATGTACTGGCCAGTCTCAGGGTCAAACAGCATCTTGCACTGTGGCTGCGGCGGCACCTTGACGTAAAAGAAACTCCCAGTCTGCGGATCCAGGAGTACCCGGCCAGGGTTCTGCTTGGCCATGGGACTGACTGCATCCTCGGGGTTCAGCGTGCCGACGATTGCATCCTCCCCATCACTCTCAGGCCGAGACAGGAGCATGAAGGCCTGTGGCCCAGACGGCTGCCATGGCGCTGCCCCTGGGATTGCCGCTTGCAGTGGGAGGCTGGTACCGCTTACCGCTTTGCTCTCTGAACTAGAACATTTAGCTGGCTGGTCTTCCACAGGACAGGCACTATCCCAAGAAATAGGCTGCCTCTGGACCATTTGGCGGAGTGAGGGTTTCTGGTGAGCAGAAGAAGCATCAGTTTGAATAGGGGGCAGTGCGTTGGTGTGGCCTCCCTGAGGTAATGTTGTAGCTGGCTTGCGAGCGATTTGGAGTCCTGCAGACGGAGCAAGAGCAGAAGCCAGAGTAGTTAAAGGAGACTTTAAGGTTTTTGTTGTCTTGTCTTTCTCCAAGCCCTTCGCTTTCAAGAGCAAAGACACTGAGTGTCCTCCCTTGCCTAGGCTGTTCTCCATCTGTTTGTTGAAAACAGACGGCTCCTTACCCTTGGATACACTGCGAGACACATCTGAGAGTTTAGCACCAACTGTGCACTTGTCCTCTTGCCTCTGTAGGAAACAGCCTCGTTCTTTTGTGCCGCTGTTGTTGAAATGTGTACTGTATGTGTTTTTTACCACCTTTCTTAAATCCCTCACTTTGTGTGTGGGGGCTTTGACTTTGTTTTTTCCAGTTGTCTCCATTTTGCCAACCCGTTCTGTCATGTCACGGCTCTCACTATCTCGCCATTGTGCATTTAATAGGCTACTTTCAGTTAAAAATGGTAGAAAACTCACTGCTTTTTCAATTTTCTGTCCTGGCAGAAAAGACAGTTTTGAGGCAGTGCTTGTATTTTCTTTGGCAGTGCATAGCTTGTCTGTTATTTTTGGTATTTTTGTCACGCAGCCGTTCATGGTGCTCCTTTGTTTGCTGTTCTCTGGCCTTCCAGAACATTCATTTACTTTGTTTGCAATTTCTGCCTGTGTGCTCGGAACATCTGCAGAAGCGTTGTGTGCACTTTCAGAACTAGCATTGGGTATCTCGCCACAGGGTTGTGATCCCAGCTGTTCTGGCTGCTTCTGTTCCTCTCCAGGATTCGGTTTTTCCCACAGCTTCAACCTCTCTGCAAAAAAACTGTTACTGCCAAGCTGTTTTTTTGAGGCAGCCTGGGGAGTCTGCTCAGCTCTGGGTAGAAATTCCTCAGAAAATATGCTATGATTCCAGTGTGACCTGCAGGTGAGATTGGTGTTACTGACCTTGGCCATCTCTCTGGAGATAGAGCTATCAGTGTGCATATTCTTTACCTTAGAAAGCTCAATGTCTCCTTTCTGGATGTCCTGAAGCTGGAACGTATTTTCATACTGCATCTTCTTGAAGAGAACACTTTTAATAAGAGAGCTTGCCATCTCGGTTTTGCTGGCAGTTTCATCCAGGGAGTGAGACTTCAGAAGCCTCTGCTTCCCATCGCCGGCGTCCTCCGTGTGGTACGACAATTCTCGGATGGTGGCTGGGAAGCTAAGCTGGCGCAGAGGTGCGTCCTTTGCAGCCACATCAGTGCCGGTGCTCAGCTGCTGTTCCTTAGAGCCGCACCTCTTCAGATGAATCTGCCTTTTAGGCACCGTCTTCATTTCCCTGCAAGGGTCCTTGCCGCTCTCCAGTGCCACGTCCACGCACACAAAGCCGTCTGTCTCTAGGCAATCCATTGTGCTCTCACCATCCGTTGACAGCCTTTGGTAGACTTTGTCGTCTGATGGTGTAGGTTCAAAGCAGTCAAGCCACACGTTACAGCTTGGCTCCATAGATAGCTTGGAGATCAGGTCAGAAGACGTGGAGTTGCAGTTGTGCAAGTCGAGATAGTCCACAGGGGACCTACAAGAGCTCTTTAAGGCTGGATCAACAAGACGCTGCTGGTCAGCTTCTTCATCCAGCTTGCTGCTCATGCTTGACATCCTTTTCACCTCGGGAGCCTGAACCTTCGCTCTTGTTGTGGGTCTGTTGTCTTGTTTCTGGCACCTTGCCGCCCTTCACACCGTAGGTTCTGTATTCCAAGAAGCTCTCACTGCTGGTGTTGCTGCCGGGTTGCGAGGAGACGGTCCGAATAACAGCCAGCTGACATTGCTGGCATTGACTGCGAACCGTCCACTGCTTCCTGCAGCACTACTTCTATTAATGGCAGCAAGGGGTGGCTGGGTGGGTTTTTTTCTGCCCCCTGCTCGCACCTCTCCCTCTCCTGCAGTCCCCAGCTGTCACACTGAGCACCACTCAGCTCACCAGGGGGCTTTCCCCTAAAGGTCCACATACTTTCCTTCCGTTTTGCAGGTTACCAGCTGGTGTGAGGGCCACTTTTACTTCCTGGAGTCCTCGACATATGCTTAACGTGCTGCGAATTGCTTTCTGACCTTTAGTGTAAACACAGATTCAGGCCTTAGGGCCTCTTCTTTGTGAACAGTAGTGTGCTGGTTAAATGTGTGTGTTTGTAACACACTGTGTATGTGATGAGTGTTGCAGAAAAGGACTGATAACGTTGGAATGATTTCTTTAAACATTTTTTGTAATGGATCTGGCTAAATATGTAATATGCAAACAGTAAAACAGTTTAGATCCATATATGAGAAACATAAATATGGTTTTGTTTTTTTCAGCAGGTTTTGTGCATCAAGGCATTGGTCAGATGTTATTGGTTATTATCTCATATTCAGTTAATGAGCATTTCTCCCTAATGATTCTGGGAGGACCTACATGCAGACTCTCAGTATGCTGTAAGTACATTTTGTGGCTTCTCAAGCTAATTTTGATTGTTCTTGTGGAGATACAACTGTATTCGTTTTGTACATAAATCTGTTTCAAAATCAAATAACCCTACCAGTCCCACCTGGAGGACTCCAATGTCAAAAAAATCTCATTAGGACTAACAAAACACAGGCATGCATATAGAAAGGTGAAGAGAACTCTGGACCTCGGGAAAAGAGGTGGATTAATATAATATTACATTTATATTCCTTTGCTGTGCATTAGTAGTGGAATACTGGTACAGGTTTAGCTGGAGAGAAAGAGGCAAAGTCAGAGTTATAGCTAGCAGCAGGTGCAGATCCAGCTGTGCTGCGATGTGCCACTGGGATCTGGCACACAGAGCCGGCTATTTATAACAGCCAGCAGCACTGCACACTCTCATTGGAAGAGAGCATCAGGACACCATGGGAAGGACACGGGAACAGAGGGACTATCAATAGCTGCTCCACTTAAACTACAGTTAGGCGGGGACAGTGACCATCTGTTTTGGTTTGCTTTATTATTTGTGTTTATGTGGCAGGCAGTCTAATCTAGTATGGAGCTCATGTAAAGATGTGATTTAACAGGTGTGCTCTCTAAGGCAAAACACATGCTAGCCTTTTTTTGGTAGAAGAGCATGACTTCAGACAGCTTGTAAACACAAGATCAATGAGATTCTGCTTAGTGCTGAGTAAAATAAATTGCAATAAACAATTGACTCACAGGCGCTCCTTTATAAAGTTGAGTCGTAAACCAAATGCGTGTCTTAAAACTATTTTAAAAAACTCAAGTAAACAAAATCAAGCATACATGTTATTCCTGATGAAAGAAGTCTATAGTGTCTTGACCTTCAGCCACCTGAAAGTTCAGTTTTATAACAAAAATACACCCATAAAGAAAGACTGGTTTTTTTTTTTGTCTGTGAACCTAAGCCTATACTCCCCTCCAAAAGTATTGGCACAGTGAGGCCAATTCCTTTACTTTTGCTGTAGACTGAAAACATTTGTGTTTGACATCAAAAGATGAATATGAGACAAGAGACCAACATTTCAGCTTTTATTTCTGGGTATTTACATCTGGATCTGATATACAACTTAGAAGATTGCACCTTTTGATTGAACCCACCCATTTTTCATGTGAGCAAAAGTTTTGGAACATGTGACTGACAGGTGTGTTTTGTTGCCCAAGTGTGTCCTATTCAAACAATCAATGTGCTGAATGTCTATGCTCAGTTTTAGACTTGAGTTTTGCCTGTGCAGACTGCATCTATAATTAGAGGTGTAACCAGCATGAAAACCAGAAAGCTGTCTATGGGTGCAAAACAAGCATTTGTGAAGCTGAGAGAAGATGGAAAATCAATCAGAGCCATTGCACAAACATTGGTCATAACCAGTACAGCCATTTGGCATGTCCTGAAGAAGAAAGAAACCACTGGTGTACTAAGTAATAGACGTCGAATGGGTAGACCAAGGAAACGGCAACAGGTGACAACAGAAACATCGTGAAAGCTGTAAAGAAAGACCCTAAAACAGGGGTGTCCAATCACGGTCCTGGAGGGCCACAGGTTTTTCTTCAAATCAGTTCATTTATTTTGACAACTATCTCAATTAAATATCAATTACATCCTTGCCTCCCTGTGTTCTTTCTAATCATTTGCATGTCTGCATTTAGTTGTCTTTAATCATTTGATTGAAAATAAGTTACAAAAGTTTAAATGTGAGTCTCTTGTGCTTTCAGGTGTGTAACAAATATATAAATCACACATTACAATGTCACTCTAGCCACAGAATCAGAGTAGAAATTCTGGATAATTTTGCATGGTGCTTTATTGAAATGAATAATTACTTGTGTTAAAATTGTAATAAATTAACAGTAGAAACAGGTGGCAATGATTGAGAATGTTTTATCAGGGCAGTGACGTAAGCGATCATTAACAAAAAAACTTGATCAAAAGATCAAAGTATATCATAATTGTTAAAAAAATGCTAAGAAGGAACATCAAGTCCTCGACATGCTTTTAAAGTTCATTTCAAAAATGAATAAAGCCTGTTCATAATTTCTGGATTGACAAAATTATAACAGTTATACAAAAAAGTCAATGGTTAATTGACATTAAGGTTCAATTAACAGCAGAAATTGTCTGAAACAAAAACCTGCTCCAACTGCAGCCCTCCAGGACCGTGATTCGACACCCCTGCCCTAAAACAACTGTTAGTGACATCAGAAACAACCTCCAGAGGGCTGGCGTGAAGGTATCACAATCTACTGTTCGCAGAAAAATTCATGAACAAAAGTACAGAGGCTACACTAGAAGATGTAAACCACTCATTAGCAAGAACAATAGGAAGGCCAGGCTGGAATTTTCCAAAAAAAAAAAAAGTACAGAGACAAGCCTCAAAAATTCTGGGACAAAGTTTTATGGACTGATGAGACAAAGATTAACCTTTACCAAAGTGATGGAAAGGCAAACGTTTGGAGAACGAAAGGATCTGCTCATAACCCCAAACATACAAGCTCATGTGTGAAACACAGAGGAGGCGATGTCATGGCTTGGGTTTGCATGGCTTCTTCTGGGAAGGGCTCATTAATCTTCATTGATGATGTAACACATGATGGCAGCAGCAAAATGAACTCAGAAGTCTACAGAAACATTTTGTCTGCCAATTTGAAGAAAGATGCAACCAAACTGATTCGGAAATCCTTCATCATGCAGCAAGATGATGATCCAAAACACACTGCCAAACAACAAAGGAGTTCGTCAGGGGCAAGAAGTGGAAGGTTTTAGACTGGCCAAGTCAATCTCCAGATTTAAACCCTATAGAGCATGGATTTTACCTGGTGAAGAAGAGACTGAAGGGAGTAAAACAAAAAACTGAAAGAGGCTGCGGTGAAACCCTGGAAAAGCATAACAAAATAATAATAATAATAATAGGCATCTTCAAACATGCATGCAACTTAGTTGGTTTACTGCAGTTGTTATACAGCTAAGCGGGCTTCATCCATTTGACAGGACACAAGAGTTTCTCCTCTTAACAAACGTATCCATACATCACTGTGTTTCACGAACGGGCTTGAAACTACATAATACTTCCAGCTACTGCATCGATTCTTTTAGTACATATATCAAGCACTTGTAGGCCAATGTTACTTAAGTTTGCGATGAGGGCTCTGTCAGTGTGTGTTTATGTTCGTATTCTGAGCTGCGCATATTTTGAGGTTTTCTGGCCTGTTTTTATCTGTGGATCTATTGCACATCCTACTGGCCAACATTTGAACCGTAACAAATAACTGACCGTAAATACACACTTTTTGCTTTTGCGTGATTAGTGAAGATGCCACCATATTTTTTGTGATCACTTTAATTTTTTTTTCTTTTTTCCCCTGATAGAGAAGTAAAAATAGAACAAGCATATTACTTGCCAATACTTATCATTAGTCTGGATTGTTCAGATAATTCTTTAGTGTTAGGGGTTTTAATGGATCGAAGGAATACATTAAATGATTTTTAAAAACCGATTTTGATACCAGACTTCATATAGGCCTATGCTCACAATTCAAGCAGCAAGGAATCCGGAGGGACACGGTGTTTTACAAATTCGACTTCAGAATGATCTTTTTTTGTACTCTTGTGTTTGTTCCAACTTGGAGTCGCAATTTATCGCTACGTTGCTACCCCACCTCGCACCTATTCTCATCTTAAATTGCGAAATTGTAATTTTTCAACAGCAGATGGAGCAATTGAGTGACACAGAGAAATATTCTTGATGGCAGTTTAAAGAACACAAAAAATTATATTCTAACTTCTCACGTTATGTCCTGTGCTCCAAAATTAAAAATAAATGAGACTCTGACATGCTTTAATTTTTAATGCATTTACAGCCCTCTCTTATATCTGAAGGTACAATTACAATTTCTGGAAAAAGCTTTGTTGCGCCTTCATAAGCGTAGTCCTTTCTTATTCTTCAGAGGGCATTCTTACATGTTTTATAGGCTACCCCTATCTAATGAATCCTATGCATTCTGTACCGTTTTTATTTTATTTTTACCGTGTGCAAAGTAAACATTTAAGTGGTCTGAGAACTACAAATCCCAGAATCAAGATCCCTTCTGTACGCCTCGTGCTCAGGCCCCTGGGGATTCCGTCTGACCGTCTCTCATCTCGGCTGCTACGGGTAGCAGCTCAGCGTTCACTTGCATTCGTGCTGCAGAAGGAATACGGCAAGGAAATGGTGAAATATTGAAGTGGAAAACACATCTTAAAACGAAATACATGCATTCCTATTGTAAATAATTAACATTTCAACACGCAGGTGTTTCCACTTTGAATGAACCGTTGCCGTAATCCTTGAGAGGGGGAAACAACGAAGGATGTTTTTATAATTTCAGGATGTTGTTCTGAAACAAAGGGGCCGGCAGGACTACTGTTTTAAGTGGTAAGGCAGTAAAAGTAAACCAAAATCACAGATGTCTTTAATTGTTGAAATTTTGAGCGTGGTTATCAAACTGATTGTATCTGTCGTACACTTAATTTGTACTCTTGGGAGTGTGTTTCATAATGAATATGATAATATTAAACAATAGTCAGTGTGTGATAACATTCTGACAACAAGAATAACAGCACAGGCAGAAACTTGATGAACTCGTTAGGGCTTCTCTTCGCAGACGAAAAGTTAAAAAGTTAATGTTACAAGTGCCTTAACTACGGTTACTTGTGATTAATGCTGGGTGTGTAAATACAGCAACGTTATTCTGATTTAAAATATACACATATATTGTTATCACTAGTATCGTGAATGTGATGTCAGTTTATGCGATCGTATAAAACTATGCTTGTTGTGTTCGATTTCGGTTATTTCAATTCCTTAAATAAAGTGCTGGGGAAAGCGAAGGGGCATTTAACAAAGCTTTAGCGTTCGGGTCCGAATGGAATGTTTTGAGCGTGCGCGTGCCGGCCCGCGTAGCGTGCTCAAGCGCGTGGCCCTCTGTTAAACGCTTTGCTGCTGAACGTTTCGATAGTTCGTGAAATAAACGCGTCGCCTTTTGAGACTCGCACTAAAACACTGCTTCTTCTTCCGACCCAGGGTTGCAGATTGCGCTTTTGGCTGCTCCTGAATGGGAAAATGGAAGTTGAGGGGCAATGGTGGAAAGACCAGCTCGCTGCAGATATACATCAAGCTCTCCGCATCAAAGTGAGTCGAACTTTGACCATTGTGTATTTTAATTTTAAACTTTTCCCCACAAATATATTCACAGGCAACACGCACTGTATTTGTTTTATAACTTCGCACATATTTTAAGAACGTTACAGTGGGTGAATTAAGAGGTCGTAGCTGGTCCGTGGCTTGACTGAGAGATAAGATGATAGCACATAGGCTGGCGTGTCCCGCGGAGTGGAATGATGTATTGCCACTAACGTTATTATAGTGTGTTTTTGTTATCTGTCTCCTGAACGGGAGGAGGGGGTGTGTTCAGTTTACACTTGTTTGTTAACTGACGGCATGTTGAAAATCTGGGATGCTTTACAGGTATTATTGATTCGTTGATTTCATAGAAATATTGATAAATGAAGGCTTTTGGGATTTATTGATTTCCCAGTTCACTTTTGGAATTCATTTTGTCCACTTGTGTAAGGAGTCGGATTCTCCGTGTCTCCGACGGCTGCTTCTGTCCGTGTGCAGTTAGTACACTGCACAGTAAGCCACGCAGACACACAGACGCATTCCCGTATGTTTTATGCTCAGACATGGCTAGTGTTGTTTCCTTTTTGTAATAATATACAGTTGTCTTATCAGTTGTTGCCCTACCTAAACAGTTTTTTTTATGTTTTTGCTATTTAAAAATTACTCACCTTGTGTTGGTTTATTTAATTTGTTCTCTCTAGATAAATGAATAAACTTTATCTGGATTCTATAGTTCCATTAAGATCTCTGAAGTCTGAAATAAATTTAAGAACGTTCAGGTTTAAACTTAAGCACCTCTCTTATGGTTTGGTGTACTACTGATATAGGGCAATCACAACTGAGCAGGAATTAATATTGTAGGAAATGTTTAATGTAAGATTGACTCAGATCAGTGCTCTTTAAATGTCATAACTTAGAGTTAATAGTTTCAAGTTTTTTTTTTTTTTGAAGACAGTGCAAATCTTAAACATTTCAAAGTTATTAAAAAAATAAAATTGTATATTTAACCAAATTCTAATCAGGTACAATTTTGAAGCAGTTGTGGAACTCTGAGTTTTAGTTAATTTGAGGTAGTGTTTTAATTGACATGCGTTTTATTTAACAAATGTAAAGTTCGTGGGAGGTAAGCCGTTAGCAAGTACACTAAGAATAGTATGTTAAGACATGACATAATGGTTTTAAAATGATACAGAAAAGAGAGTGATACTGCTAGCTTTAGAGGAACATGCATGTTATTGGTTTGCCAGCAGCCTAATGTCATGCGTGTATGAATAATTGAGCAGGGTGGCTGTGGGGGGGAGGTGGGCAGGGGGAGCAGCTGTTTCCCCCAGGAAAGGTCAGTCTTGTCACAAGGAATGTCGCTTTCTCCCAGCATTTTAATTGACTGGTTTCTTTGTATGTGCTACCGCTGTGTGGATTCCCAAACAGGGCAGATGGCTGCGTGCTAAGAGACGCAGAATAAATTGTAGACAGCACTCTTTAACTTCTTCACACGTTATGGCAGCAAGCTGTACAAGGTTGTCTGTAAAAATACTGACTTTGCAAGTGTGGTCGGCTTGCAAACTTGAATGCAGTTCTTTATTTTAAAGAAAGTGTTTTAGTCACTGCTCTGGGTTTGAACACACTTGGTTGGAAACCTTTGTGATCATGGCAACAGCATTAAAATCATGACGGTTAAAAAGCTTTAGCACCTAATGAGCAGGGATTAATGCAGAAGGAGGAAAGGAGCTCTGTCTGTTAAACAGTCCTCATATTTAACTCCTGTAGACCAGGCACTTGGCAAATGCTGCTTCACAAAATACACTAATAAACATCTCATTCGCATTGCATAATATATGAATTTGTTACTTCCCAGTCACTGGTCTCTGAATGTATGTGTTCTGCAATACTGTGCTAAATTTAACTTATCCAGGTTTTCCTGACTCCAGGGTACCAGAGAATTCTTATTGTTTTATTAAACATTATGTTGTCTCCTCTCGTTCCCCTGCCCCAGGAGCTGAAATTGCCCTCGTATCGTGCCCACTCCCCACAGATCGGCATGCGGCGCTATTTCGCTGACCTGCTGGCCATTCTGAGTAACCGCTACCAGCTGTGCCCAGCGGCGCGTCACCTGGCCGTCTACCTGCTGGACCTCTTCATGGACCACTACGACGTGGCGGTGAAGCAGCTCTACGCCATCGCTCTGTCCTGCCTGCTGCTGGCCAGTAAGTAGCAGCTTTGTGTTTGGGGTCTTGATGTTTAGGTGCTGGGGCAGCCTTAATGTGTTGGTTTCTCCTCTTCAGCATTTACAGTGTTGATGC
This sequence comes from Chitala chitala, assembly GCA_025773905.1. Lineage (NCBI taxonomy): Eukaryota > Metazoa > Chordata > Actinopteri > Osteoglossiformes > Notopteridae > Chitala > Chitala chitala. The sequence continues at coordinate 2,488,484 of JABJVR010000041.1, read as the reverse complement.
AGTGTTAGATTCCAGTGGCCTCACTTTATTGCTTCAGCCTTGTACTTTTGCTTGGTTGTGGGTTTTTTTGGGGCAATAAATTGCTGTTATAGTATCCCGTGAATACGGGCCTGTTCTCCTCATAATCTGTGATGAAACCGGCCATAGCTGAAAAAACATGGGCCGTGTGTGAGGTAGCGTGTTGTCCTCCACACCTGCCACGCTGCACACTTGCACATGGCTCGCTTTTGCCTTGTTCATCCTGACAGCTGAGTGTACAAGAGACTGCGCCACACAACCACCCCCAGCTTCCACAGCCGTACCAGAAATGCATAGCCTCACGGGAGGCAGTTCCCAGAATCCTGCATACTAATTACGGAAGGGGAGGGGCGAGGAGGCATGGGAGCTCTAAAGAGCGGTCTGCCCTCACCACAGAGATGTAAATAAGACTGCAGTCACACAGGCACAAGACTGGAATCTGCTTCTCTTTCCCAAAAGTAAAAAGATATTTTAAACTATTTGTTCTTTGTCTGTAGGCCTACATTCAGCATGAACTGCATGACAAGTGGATCATGACCCCACTTTTTATCATACAAAGACACATCTGTTGAAAAATTACTGTACATTGTCTATGTTGCTTTTTGTGTTTGACTGTTGTGCTAATTGGTCATGAAGTATTAGTAATTTCCTTGTTACACCCTAAGAGGGTGTAGATAAACGCTTATTGATTTTTCTGTTGTGGTTAAAACCATGAATGCTGAGTTGGACAAGTATACCTTTAAGTCAATGTGACAGATCGATGTAAAATCAGCCATATACCTCAGAAATATTGTACCAGTGTGTGCTACCCACTGTTACTAACTACAGAAAGTAAGGCTTCTAAGGAGTTCATAGGAGGCCATTATGGTTTAATAATGTATAATAATAAAACAAGTTTAATATTGATGTTGTAAAGTTTTTTACAAAATTATATGCTCAAAAATAGTAGCCTATATCTTTTAACTAAAGTGGGAGGTATGACATGGCCTACATACATTTTGTCATTTACCTAGAACTAAATGACTCATCTGATGAAGCTCTCAAATTGTGGTTTTGCATAATTCTCAGAACTGTTTGTATGGTGTTGTTGGGCAGAGGAGAGCAGGAGTTTGGTTTCACAGTAGATTGAGATGAGATGTGTGAAATTTAGCTGCTGTATATTATTTGACAATTTTTGATTTGTGAAGCAAGCTTTATTTCAGTTTGAGATCTGCTTTATACAGAACTTCAGACAGGGAGGCTTCCTTTTGAGGCTGCGCCCACTGGCACTGAGATTCAGGGCACCTTCCATATACTTATGGAATCAGGCTTGAACAAAAGCACCCTGCATAACAGATGAAGGCCTCTTAGTTTGGGCCAATGGGGGGGAAGGTGGGATTGGGCACTGACTCGCTTTATTTACACACTCTCAAACTGAACTTGTCTTAGAAGCTGTTGTGTTTTGGACTGTTCTGTGACGTATTGTGAAGCAGATGGTGTAGGCCCTCTTTTCTGATTGGTGTGTGCAGATTTTCAGTAGTTTGAAATATTAAATATCAAAATATCAGTTCAGTTTTGGTTGTGGCAGTGATACCAGAGCCTTAATAGGAGTACAAAGAGCCAACTGTACACGACTGTCAGTAGGTATAAGGTTTTTAGTGAATTTCTTATTATAACATGATTATTATGGGTGCCACACATCACATAAACCTTTCATGCTTCAGTAAACATCCACAGCAGCGCAAATGCCACAAATGTGATATTTTGTCAGTGTCTGAAACTGTGTTATGTTACATATAACATTAGTAACTTGCTTTTACAGACCTACTGCTAGCAATTATTTATAATATATTTATACTACTGTGGAATGCCTTTAATTAATTAATTAAAGCGGCCTGGTGGCTCAATGGGTAGAACATCAGGCTGGGAAGCGGAAGCTCAAATCCCAGCACAGCCAGGTGTGTCCTTCAACAAGACACTCAGCGGTAGCTCCCCGGGTGCTGCTTGTGGCTGGCAGCCCACTGCTCCCCTCAGGGGGTGGGGCAAATGCAGAGAAGCAATTTCTCTCTGGGATTAATAAAGTACAATAAATCTTAAAAAAATCTAAAAAATTTTAGTGTAGTGTGAAAGATTAAATATTTAAAGTTTACTGCAGTTACAGCGTTCAGTATACTAATTATAAACAGTGCAGTTATTTTGTAATGGGTGGTCTTGCGCCAGTATTTTTATGTAAAATTATGGCATGTCTGTCGAATGTAGATAACTAAAACCCGGGTTTTGGTCTGGAAAAACTGCAAGCGAAACTACAGATGCTTGGTTCAGTTTTCAGCCGGTGTATTACTCGTCACAGCTACAGCTTTCATGTAAGAAAGAAGTGAAATTAAAAAAAAAAAAAAAAAATAGGTGGTCAAATCTGAGTAGGGTGTGGGAAATTTCAGTTGGTTGGTATAAATCCATGTCACTTGGCAAGCAGGCATCAGAAGCAGCAGAAATTATATCTGTCAGCAGAGATTAATCTCAGCAGGTTTTCCCTTCTCTGCTGTACATTGCTCCTAAGAGAGGTTCTTAGCTGTGAATTCACTCCATGCTGACATTCCAGGCTTCCAGGCTTCATTGCTTTGTGGGGAGATTTCTGATGAATTATAACGTGATTGTTAAACGCCAGCAGTCACAGAAATCGGTCGTAACTCAGACCCACCAGATCCCATGTCTGCTGGTATCTTTACTGTTAGCGGTTTTCTTTTCATTGGCTCAATACTGCCTTTCTAGGATGGGTTCAGAATAATCATATGTGGTTCAGATTTTCAGAAGTGAGGAGAGCATGCAGGGGTTTGGTAGAACCATACTGTTCAGGAGGAAGATCTTCACTTTGAGGTTTTAGAATAGTGCAGCAAAACAAATCCTGAAAAATAGTGCTCTGGGACAGTTTGTGTCCTATTGTAACGTTTTCAATATCTCGGCAAATCAGAATAAGGAGCCTCCTTCATTTTGGAACAGAGCGCAACAGGGACACTTAGCACAGGGGTGGCTCTGTTCGGATGTCTGGAGAAAGAGGGCTTCCTGGCCACTTGAGCGTGTTTCTTTGGGTCAGAGGTCATGGTGGGGGTGGGGGGGAGGCTGGCATTGTCCAGTTCTGCGGCTCGGGAAGGATTTAACTGTGACCAATTTAACACCTCCATTGAAAGGGGAGCAGACAAACGAAAGGAAGCAGGCGGCTCGGCAGGGCCTCGCTGTGCTTCCTCCCCCTCTGATCTGGTGCAAATGAGAAACAAGGTGTTAAATTGTGCTCACATGCGCTCTCACCTTCTTTTAGGGCTGGGAGAGCCGGCGGCGTAACCAGATTGTCACGGAGCTTTCACACTTTCAGAGAAAAGCTGGAATCGCTGTGCAGAGAATGCTAACTTTAAAAATGCTCACTTTGCTCTGAAATGTCATTAAACCTGTAGACCTTCCATGAGGATTTAATTCGTGTAAAGGTTTTTGCTGACGAGGTGCTTCAGACAGTTGAAGATGGTGTAATTGTTTTGGTATGACTAAGTCTGGGAGCTACCCTGCGTACTACTTCAAATGTCAAATAGTTTTTATGGTTCTGTGACCACTTTAACTCTATTTTCTGGTGATACAGAAAGCATTTATTTCTGACCATATATGAGTGTGAGGTAAATGAAGCAGCCTCGTGACTCAATTGGTAAAACATTTGGCAGGGATGCGGAAGTCCCCTGGTTCAAATCCCAGCCCAGGTGCCCTTGAGCAAGACACTCAAAAGCTAGCTCCCTGGGTGCTGCATGTGGCTCCCCCCAGAGGGACAGCTTAAACGCAGAGAACTAGTATCACTGTAAATGTAAGATGCTTTGGATAAAAACATCTGTTAAATGAGTAAATGTTAGAAAGACTGGTCTTGGGTTTCACTTAAGTACTGGTCTCCAAAATGCACGGCTGGGGGGGGGGGGTAATTTGCACTTTACCTCTTAGTGACCCTCAGCAGTTCTCCTTCAACCTTCCAGACTCTCAGCTCCCTCATTCCTGCACTTTAACTGAACGCTGAACGTGGGTATGGTGTGTTCAGTAAAGGGCTGGAGGCCTTGATTGGAGTGGCATCAGGTCACGGTAGCATTTCCCTTCTAACTGCACTGCTGCTGTGGCAGATTCAGTGCTTGAACTGTGCTGTTTGCAGTTCTGATTATGATTTGTTTTCCAACATGCATATACCTTAAATCATTTTGCACATTTGCAAGGATAAATCTGTCGGGCTCATATTAACTTGAGGCTTTACCTTGTTGGCTGCTAATGTGATTTTAAAGCATATTCATGGTTGCATTTGGTTTTTTTGTAGTGGGTGTTACTCTTTGTGTTTTTCACAAAATCAATGTTAGATGCAAGTGATTATTCCAAGTGTGTGATGAATGTCCCATGTGATGGCAGAACTGACATCAGTTTGTGTGTGTGGGGTGGGGGGGTGTGGATGATGGTTGGTAAGGTGTGTATGGAGGTCATACCGGTACTTATCAGCAAGCAGGAAGGAGTATGGAGTGTCTTGTTTTGCTGTTTCCAAATATTGGGTATAATACAGCAGTACTAAAGCGCTAAACCATAATGCTAAAGAGCTAACAGTGTGAAAGGTAATGGTTAAGTTTTGCTATACAAATTCAAAAAGCTGCGCAGATGAGCAGAACAGTGCAGAACAGTTTTCAAATTCTGCTGTGTTTCACATAAGTGTACGTAAAAGGAAAAGGGAGATTAAATACTTGGCTGCAATCCCAAGCTTAAGGGACTTATGATATACTGGATTTTAGAAGACTGAGAACAGATGGTGTGTGCTAAGAGTGGTTGGTTTATATCAGCAACTAGAATTGCACTACAGGGGCTTTTTCGTACTTTCACCAAGTACTAGGGGGTATTGGGCTAACATTAAATTAAATTTAGGGGAATTAGAATTAGGGAGAAAGGCCAGGCCAAAGGGTATGTCAGAGTAAACATAGCAAACTCAGCATGTTTAATAAGATTAGTCGCTTATTTTTATTTTCTAGCACAGCTAGGAATAAAATGGTAGTTTCAATAAGAAGGGGAATGAGAGCTGTTGCACATGGATTCGCTTTAGGTCATGTAGAGTGAATGCATGTGTCAGTTTACCCCTAATACCATGAGCACTACCTGCTCTTTGGAAACATTAAGTTTCTCCAACTGGCATGGCCAGCCTAAACCCCTGAAAGGCTAAAACTAGCAGTTAAAAAAAAAAAAGTGTGCACATACATACACGCATGCACACAATCAGTCAAAAAGGACTGCTCAGCAGCATTATATACTCTGATATTTACCAGTTGTTTTCTGGTGTTTATCTAGGTCTGTCCCTTCTGTTAACTGAAATGACTGCAAAAGGACTGGCGTTCACCTAGAACCACTAAATACTTTTGCTGGAATAAAAAGTGAACGTGGACAGTGAAAGGTCCAGAAAGCTGTAACAGAACCCTTCAGTTTCTATTTTGACCTGTTTTTCATGTGTTGCGGGGACGACTTTTTGTGTCTAGACGTTTTTGTGTGTGCTCCATATTAAACCTGTTATCCCCCCCATCTCTGTCCTCCCTCTCTGCCCTCCTTCCCCTTTCATTCACACAGGTAAGTTTGAGGAGAAGGAGGACCGAGTGCCCAAGCTGGAGCAGCTCAACGCCCTGGGCTTCATGTGCAGCCTGAACCTGGTGCTCACCAAGCGTGACCTCATTCGCATGGAGCTTCTGCTGCTGGAGACCTTTGACTGGAATCTGTGCCTGCCTACGCCTGCCCACTTCATCGACTACTACCTGCGCGCCTCCTTACAGGAGAGTGACTTGCACAACGGCTGGCCTCTCGCCTCCCTGTCCAAGACCCTGGTGTTTGTGGACAAGTATGCGCACTACTTTCTGGAGGTGTCTCTGCAAGGTGAGGGCGGAGACCTGAGTGGCCTGGTGGCTCAATGGGTAGAGCATCAGGCTGGGATGCAGAAGTCTCCTGGTTCGAAGCCCAGTCACTTAGTGTGTCCTTGAGCAAGACACCCAGCACTAGCTCATTGTAACAGTCATAAAAAGTCACTTTGGATTAAAAAAAACTATAAAATGTGCTGCTGGATCAGGCACCGCAGTTGTGATGAGTCTGCTGCCGTGTGACATTTTGACATAGTGTTTCTGTCTCTGCATGCACACCTGGCCCAGACTACGCCTTTCTGAGCTTCCGGCCCTCCCAGGTAGCAGCTGCCTGCATTGCGGCTTCGCGCGTCTGCCTTCGCATCTCCCCAACCTGGACCACCTCTCTGCACCTGCTCACTGGCTACACCTGGGATCACCTGGCTCCATGTGTCGAACTCATGCTGCTGTAAGCCCCCCCCCCCGATAATGATGCCCTTAAGAGTCTTGTCTTCACTCCCTGATACTGTGATTTAATGTCTCATGTACCCAATCTCTTTTCCCAGCTCCAATTAATTTTTGTTTTCATTATGAAAAAATGCAGAATGCTGAGTTTTGTTTCTTTTCTTTCCTTAGAGCCCATGACAGTGACGTAAAGGAGGCTAACAAAGCTAAGTCTGTCCCACACTCTGGCCAGAGCTCCCTGCAGCCCCGGAGCCAGCCCACACCTCCTTCGCTTGGCAGTGTCGAGAGGCAGGTGTCTGCTTCATCCCAGCATCTGCTCTTTCATCCAGGCAGCCACACACACCTTTCCCAGCATTCCACTCCGGTGTCCCAGCTGCATGTCATAAGCGACGCTCAGGCGCCAACCCCCTTGGTCTCCCCGGACTTCCTCCATCCCCATCGATCAGGCCTGTTCTCGGGCTCAGCCGCCAGCAGCGCCATTCACCCATACCCAAACTTGACCTCAGGGTTGCGGTCCTTGCCTCTCCAGGGCCCCATTTCCATGCAGGTAGCCATAGCAGCAGAACCACGCCACTGCCTGAGCATGTCATACAGTGGCAGCTACCTGGGCTCCCATCATTCCTTCACCACCAGCTGCTTTGAGAGGTGACACTGTGGGAAGGACCACAGACTGGGACAGGGGCATCTCTGCATCCCACACTCATAGTCCACCGTGATACCTCCAGCTTTCTGCTGCACTGCTGCCCCTCCCAAGACAGATGCACAGGGTGGGGCACAAACACCAGCAATTCATCAGTGCATCCGTTTCTTGATAGCCAAAGGAAATGACTGAGTCTTTTGCCTCCCTTTCTGTTGACCTCAAAAAATTACAATGTAGTTAATTACTTGAAAAGATTTAGATTTATTACAGTGTTCACAATAAAACCATACAGAGGTTCTGCTACAATAGTCGCTTTTGGTGTCTTGTACTTTGGTTTTCTGTCCTTCAGAAGATGAGCCGCATAGATTTTGTACAAAACGTTTTTCTTTTCGGTCTTTGGTGGGTGAACCATATCAAGGTTTACCAACCTGGAAAGCTGAACAACAGAATCACGCCAAAGTCTGTTTCCAAGAACTGCCATTTCCTGTGTGAAATTTCTATTTTTTTCCCTCACATTCCTTGAAATGTAAACACAGTTTAGCCTTATCTACTGTAGAAGAACTTTGGTTTTGTCCCTTATTCAACCAAATGAAAAGGAATGCCTTAATATATGGGAACTGAAATGTATTGTAAATTGTCCAGTGCTGCTGCCTTACAGTATATAAGCTGTTGGTTATTTGACTGAGACACTTGAGTTCAAATGGTACTGTTTACAGGAACCATGTTTCAGGGACTGATCTGACTACTTGAAATGATGCAGACGATGTTTACCTTTTGTTTCTTGTTTTATTGTTTTTTTTTTTTTTTTTTTTAATGATCCTCAACATTTCATTTTTTGTAAATTACAAAAACATTGGCTTCTGACCTACGTGATCAGTAAAAGATAGGAAGGATATCTTTCACTTTGTTTATAAAACTTCCCCCCACTCCCAAATTAGCCAGTAGTGTTGACCTGAGTAGTGTTCATACACTTGAGTAGTGTTCATACATTCAAAGCCTGTGACAGGTAGAGCATTCTTCCTGAGGCTGTTGTACTGGAATGTCAGTTTAATAAGTTGAAAGGTCTTGTGCCACTACTGAAAGGAGGCACCTATGGTTCTTTGTGCAAAGATGTGGCTTCAGGTCACTCAGCTGTGCTGTAGACACCGAACCCTCAGTAAGCATCACAGCTAAACTTGTCCTTTCCGTTAAATTTAGAGTTATCGGCTGGTACGCCATACAACAGCCGCCTCCATGCTTGTATGTGGTCTAATATTCATTACTGCCATTGGTCACTGCTGCTCGTCTTGCAGGTGGTAAGACCACCAGCTATTTTTATTGCAAGGAACGCAGCCATATCTCAGGATGTTTGTCACTAGGGGAAGTGTTACATTTATTGCTGAACATGTGTTTCCAGACTGACATATACCTTCTACTGATGGGGTGGGGGAGAATATGTAGGATGAACACTAAATAAACCTTTATTCACCTTAAACTACCTCACTTTATACATTTCTGTTTCAGCAGTTTACGAGTTTTAATCTCATCCAGTGTTGTTACATTGTTTTAGTCCAATTGTTTTTAAATGTAATTTGCAGTATTTTATGTTAGGGATTACTTCCCCAGGTTTATTTTAAACTGATTTTATATTTTAGTGGAGTACATTTCTAGTTTATCTAGTGTCATTTTTGTATATGTGAATACAGTCTGTCCTGCAAACAGTGGTTATGTACTGAAATAGACTTTCATTGGTATGTATGTGTGCAATATTATTTTTTTTTTTTTTTTTTTTTTTTTTTAAGTAACTTTAGATATTGTTTCTACTGCATTCTGAGTATGTTTCTTTACTTTTCTTTTTCATTATATGAGGAAAAAATCACCAATTGAGAGAAGTGGATTGTTTTTAAGAATGAGTCCATTGGTACATTTTTCAGATTGCATAAAACTGCATGCAGGAAGGCATTTCCTGTTGTGATCTGCACCACTTGTAAAATTAACTATTTTGTCAACACCTGTACAAATATGGAAGATGGGACTCATGGCCGTGGACCATTTAAATGGTTTAAGACCATGGTTTAAAAAAAAAAGTACTTTGGTCTTTTTACACATGGTAATGGATTTTAGTCCCCAAAGAGGGTGTCTAACATGAATATTTTAATAAAACGTGCGTAAGTGTACCCTTTCTGACTACTACGCTGATGCAGTGTGTGATTATGTTGTTCTTTCATTTGAATATTTAAAAGAATCGCTTTGTTAAAACAATCTGTCAGGTTATTTACTTAGTCCAGTTCCCACAGACACAGCTAACGATAATGGTAATGTCTAATTACACCTTCAGATGTCATGTATAAACAGGACATCTATATCAGCTGTGGTGCTTATTTGTATAACAATAAATTGCTTAACCTACAGAACACAGTAACCTTATTCCTTTTAAAAGTTTTAAAACTTGAATTTTATTAGTTGTCATAAGTGCTCCTAAATTTAATAGTTTTGGGCAATGCTGAAATCTTTAATTATCCTAAATTTCCTAATGCCAGCATTTCTGTACAGGTCAAAACTGTATCTCATGGTTACTTTGTTGTTCTTGGATTTGCTATCAAACAATTATTTGCATTGTGATTGACTTGAGACGAAATTGTTTTGCAATTGGACAAAACCAGTGAACATCGCCTGGAACTTTTTTACTTTAGCTTTGGGGTTGGGGGGGAATGTACTTCTAAAATATCACCTATTGCAAGAGTGACCAACCATGGTCTTGGAGAGCCTCGCATGGTGCAGGTTTTTATTAGATCCAATTCAGTCAATTTAATGTGACCACTATCTTAATGGTAAATATCAATTATGCCATTGCTTGTCCTTGTTTGTGATAATTTGTCTGTGCTTAGTTGTTTTAAATTATAGAGTTACAAAGAAGGAAGTTAATAGTTAGACTCTTGTGCTTTATGATCAGTAACATAATCATAAACTACACATGACAATGTCTAACTGTGGAATTACAGCAGAAAATGTATGGATAATTCAGCAAGGTGTTTAAAACCTGTTAATTGTATTTTTATTTAATTACATGTAAATGTAATTTGTCATTAACAAATAGAAACAGGTGCTAATAATAAAGATTGCTTAAGCAGTGACTTAAGTGATTAACAAGAAATGGATTAAAATATACTGTATCTCTAAAAAATGAAAAATCAAGAAACATTAGTAAGTCTTTGTCATGCTTTTCAAATTCTTATTTAAAATTAATAATGCTTCTTGACAATTACTGGATTGACACAGTAATATAAAAAAGTCAATGTTTAATTTATATGCAGGTTCAATTAAAAGCAGAAACTGGTTGAAGCAAAAACCTGCACCCACTGGTTGGCTACCCCTGACCTACTGGGTTTGGATTATTTTCAGTATTTTTGTTTGCAGAGTTAAGGAACATTTACATTCTGGCACTGTGCCTATGTTTTAAAATGCATCCACTCTTCACTTCCCATCCCCCGCCCAGGTTTGATTCTTATCAGTTTGTTTATAGAGAAAATAGGTCCACAGAGGATGCCATAGCAATAGCACTCCACACTGCCCTGTCCCACCTGGAGCAGCAGAGAAACTACGCTAGGCTTCTATTTGTGGACTTTAGCTCAGTGTTCAATACCATCTTCCCTAACACACTGGTTTTTAAACTATCAGACCTGGGAATACCTCAGCCCATATGTCTCTGGATTAAGGACTTCCTGACGAATCGCTCTCAGAGGGTGAGAATACACCCCCACGCCTCTACAGCTCTCACACTCAGCACTAGCTCTCCACAAGGCTGTGTGCTCAGCTCCCGCTCTTCTCCTTCTACACACGACAGCATCGTCAAATATGCAGATGAAAGGTGGTGGGACTTATCTTTGGGGGGTGGAGCAGCTCTGTGTATGCTGCAAGGATAATAACTTGATCCTGAACACCACCAAGACCAAGGAGCTGATCATAGACAAAAAGGCACACCAGAGGCTGCTCTTCCTGAGAATACTCAGGAACAATAACCTTCCATATGAACTGCTTGGGTCTTTTTACTATTGCTCTATAGAGAGCATTTTGACCTACTGCATCTGTGTGTGGTTCTCGAGCTGCACAGCTGCAGAGAGGAAGGCTCTACAGAGGGTTGTCAAAACAGCAGAGAGGGTCAACTGCTGCCACCTTCCCTCACTGGAAAATCTCAGTTCCAGCTGCCTTGGGAAGGCTCAAGACATTCTCAGACAACCATCCCATCCTGGCCATTCTGTTTTTAAACTGATGCCCGCAGGTAGATGCTTTAGAGCAATTAAAACTGGGTCTAGTAGATTTAAGAACAGCTTCTACGCAAAAGCTATAATAGCACTTAACATGAGCAATATTCCTCCATATGAATCGTGCAATATCTTCAGAATGTGCCTGTGTTAGTAATGTTTCATTTGCTTTTTACTCTCTCTTTTACTTATTTATTCATCTTATTTCACCGCACCCTAAGGACTGCATTTTTAAATTTAGTTGTACAATGACAATTAAGAGATTCTCTCTCTCTCTTCTCTCCCTCTTTGAGAAATATTACCTAGATTCTAGATATCTAGACCAAAAAATTGGTGAACAATGTCAAAGTTATCTTTTCTCTCTAAGGTGCTGGGAAAAAGCTGTTCCCTCACAACTTCTACCTTTTAAGTAATATCTTACAGACATTTCATCTTGGTGGCGTGGTGGTTAGCACTGTCGCCTTGCACCTCCAGGCCTGAACCCGCCTTGAGTCTGTGTGCGTGAAGTTTGCATGTTTTCCCTGTGCTTCCCTGCAACCCTTAACAAGATGAAGCGGTATAGAAGATGACTGACTGAAATTTCAGCTTCATTTCAACACATTCCATACTACAAAATCTTCACTGTTGAAAGTTTTAAATGATCATGTACTGACTATTAATACTGGTAATCGTGATCTTTTCATTTCTAAGTACTACCTTTGATACTATTTACTATGGCATACTTAGTGAATGTCTCTGAAATATTAACATTCAGGATATGGTATTAAATTGGTTCATTTACTTTAGTTGCAGAACATTTTCTCTTATGCACACATTAATTGTGGAGTCCCCCAAGGCTCCATTTTAAGGTCCATAGTGTTCTCCATTTACATGCTTCTTGGTAATACTATTCATAGTCATAACATTTCATTTCATTCCTGCACTGATGACACAGTTATATCCACCTCTTAAAGCCAGGGGTAGCCAGTTTATTAGCATGTTTTAAGGACAGTAAAATCTGAATAGCAGAACATTTTCAGCTAAATGAAAATGAGACAGAGGTTGTTCTTTTTAGATTCTCCAGAACTCAAAAATGCTGTATTACCTAGTTTAGGTTAACCATTCAAATAAATGAACATTCCATTAAAACGCCATTTATCCTATGCAGGAGGGCTTGGAGACTATCCCAGGTAGCTTAGAGCACAAGGAGAGGGCACAGGCACTCACAGTCAATGGATGATTGGGAAACAGCCATCAGCCTACAATTCATGTGTTTGGACAGACTGAAATACCCGTGACCCCAAACACTGGAGGTGCAAAGCAACAGTACTAACGACTGGCTTTTGATGAACTGTAAGGTGCCTATGTATGCAGTCTGTTTTTCTGTTTTGCCTGGCAATATTAATTTTGGGGATTTATTTTTCCAGGAATCATGTTTGTGTGCTGCATATGCCATGGAGTTTGTGTTACATTTTGAACAGCACTTCGGTCACACTTGTTTATTAAATATGCTTTATAAATAAAACTTTTTACTTACATTTCATTAATACATTTTGAGCATGTAAAGCAGGAAAAACGGTTCGGTTTTCACGTAGTGAACTCTTTTCTTTCAAGTACGAAATACACGAATGGGTTATATATTAATTCAGAATTGAAGTTTGTGTGTGTTTGTGTGTGTGTTTCGTTATTACCTGAATTCACCCTTCAGTACACAGTTAAACCCTGGACCAAAACATATATTTATGCTATATTGAAGTATAGCACCATCTTGTGGTTGTGTATGCTTTTCGTAATTACACATTTTTCATCATTCTCAGAGGAATTTCAGAAGAATATACAATACGCACAAGCACACCGAGGATGTCAGAAGATAACACAACTAAAATTAGTACTCTGTTTCAAATATAAAATTACAAGTGATCTAGTGGGCAAAGAGGGAACAATAAAATTTGTCATTTTTATTGCCGTTTCATAGATCTATGTATTTGTTGCGCGTTTAGCTGCAGACACCTCAGGGATGCTTGATTAATATACACATTGGTCAAGCTCACACAGACGAGTGGCGCAGGAGAACGACTCTTTACCTATGAACTGAAAGTAAATCAAAGTGTCTGCCTGTCACCCTCTAGCCAATGACATAATTTACTGATTATTGTTGCGGTTTAGTGTTTCTAGAGGCATTGTGAGCAGATACCGCTACAATTTTCACATACATTTTAAGGTATTGCGAACTTAACATTTGTAAGATTTGTTTACTATTAAAAAACATATGGGGTTATACTGGGTAGTGTTGAGGCCAGCCGGGGACACGTAAATCACCCCTTACATCTGTGTGTATAGTTTATTCAGTTTAATTGAATTTAATTTAATGGATTTTTACATAGTAGCTTTTCAACAGGATGCTTCAAAGCGCTTTACAAGAATGAATTATAGTTATTATGAGGCATTGACAGCAGATGGATTTTAATCATGAGCGGACATAAAAATATGACTCTTATGTTTCCCTGTCAGCAGCAGGCAGCAACGTACCTGCAATGCACAGTAAACGGCTCTGATTGTTCATAACGTAGATAAGTTTGAGGATTAAGTGCCATGGCGTTTTTTGTGTTGCTCTTCCCATACATTTCCAGTCCAAGCTTATATCTGTCTTTCTGCATTTCTACACAAAATAAGCTCTCCATGGTGATACAGACAGAGCTTGGCATACTGTAGGAAGTCTTACCGATTTTTAAGATCTTGCAGCAATTAATACAATAGTTTTGTATTTATTATGTTTTGAATAGTGTAACAATTTGTATTCATACATTTGTAGATTTGTTTTGAATAGAAAATAAAACTTTTGAAATTAATGTTCCGCACAGAGCACACGAACTGAAGTTGCACGTCAATATGCAAGAATCAATCCAAAAATGTATAGTCTGATGACTCTGAGTTACGCCTTTATGTTTATGCTTTGTATGATATTCGTTATATTGCATTATATGACAACCGGCGGCTCTAAAAGTGATTGACTACCAAATCACAAAACATCAATATGCAAAGAGATTTATGAAAATATACTGCAGTATTATAAATTAATTGAAATGTAAAACTTTTGCTATAAAAATAGGTAATACGCGACTATACAAATTACGCCCTCTAAAGGACTAACACGTTGACGTTTATTGACAAAATGAAAAACCAATTAGAAAGGTTTGTATTACGTATTATATTTGATTGACATAACTTGTAACCATACAGGCTTAAGCTTGTATTATGTTATCCAATACCAAGTGTCCTCGGTGTGCAAAGGCGGGCGTTTATGTTATCTGCAAGAGAAGGCCAAGCTCTGCTAGTGTTGCAAATCGTAAAGAAAATGGCGGCCGTGGCTGCGGAGCCAAGAGCTGCTGGGGCACCGTCAACAGTAGGGGACGGATCAGAGCTCGAACCGGAGCCAGCTGCGACGAGCATCAGAGTCGAAACCGAGTGTGCGAAGGAATGCCCCTCAGTGATGGATACTGCGCCCCTGTCTAATGATGGAGATGCAGGTCGGGAATGCCAGGTTCTTACTGACGAGCAGGACAGGCCGAAGTCAGAAGCAGCGGGAAAAACCCACACTACTTTAGCAGAACACATCGAAGCAATGTATCCTGTAGAAAGTGAAGCTGAGGTCTCTCCGAAATGTCATGAGTTAACAGACCTCGCACGTGAAAGTGGGAACTTGATAACAGAGTTTTTGCCAAATGTTGTGGCACCAAATGAGGTCAGTCTAAGCGAGTCCCACAGTTGTTCTCAACCCACTTTTACTTCCAGCACAAAATCATCAACGATTTTGCAGCACTTGCATGCCGATCATCCTCCAGTGATGGAGTTTGGACCGACATCGGTTTTGCCAACTTTTGGCGAATCCTTAGAAACTGTGACCGTGAACTCCGTCCTGCCTGAACCAGATATACTAGAATCATCTGATACTGAGCACGGCAAAGCTTCAGCCAAACCGTCCCTTCAGACTGGATCTGAATCCGAACTTGTTCGGGATGCTGCTTTTTCACAATCTGAGAACGAGCCGTTTGAGAGTTCTGGTCTAAGCACAGCCCGCAATGACTCTTTAGAGAAAATGGAAATTCTTGGGGCCACCGAGGAAAATAATACAGTTGTAGAGTACATTAAAACACCTTGCGGGCACCCCGCCGACCCTTCGGCGACTGCAGACGGTGCTGCTTGCGCTGTCTCGGAACCGGAGGACTCGCGCGCGCTGCGCCGGACGTTAGTCGAGGACTGCGAGCGGTCTGATGCCGAACTGATGCGCGCGGTGCCGCGCGCGGAATCGATGGCTCTGCGGCCAGAGTCCGTTAGCCACCTGAGTCCCGGGTCCGAGGTGCGAGTCTCGTTGGACCACATCATCGATGACGCGCTAGTAGTGTCGTTTCAGCTCGGAGAGAAGGTTTTCTCTGGGGTCCTCATGGATCTGTCCAAGAGGTAATTCGCTTCGTTTCGTGTACGGATTTAACGAGTAGCTGAGAAGAGAATTGCTTGTTGTCGTATACAGTCCGTTATTTATAAATTTGGACCAATAGTTGTACGTATTTTCGTAGAAAAATAATAAGTTTGTTTTTTGACATGTTTCTGTCAACTTGTTTTTGTTTAATTTTTTTATTATTATTTTTTTTTTTGCTAGAAAAAGCAAGTGTTGGACTATTCTTAGTATACGTCGCTAGTACCTAATTCGTGCTATCATTAAAAAATATATCGTAAAAATATTTTGTAGTACTTATCAGTTACTCGCAGAGCAAAGTTATGGTAATTTGTCCTGTTGATACATTGGGTGTGGTGACAAAGCTTAATGTATGCAATATGCAAACGTGTTACCATCCTTTTGTCTAGTTCTTGCTTCCCAAAAGAAATACTTTTGTTCTGTACTCTCCAGATCTTTAACTTAATGGCAGTTTCACGCTTTCTGTTTTCCTATCTTTCCCATCCTGGGAAAGACTGAGAGAGAATTGACCTTGATTGAAAGCTTGGTGCCCTTTGCAGGATGTCACTGTGCTTGACCCTTATGTAACCCTTGCATTATTTGTGTAACCCTTGCATTATTGCGTGCATACTTTTAGCTCGTTCTGATTATAACTCTTAATGTTTTTCCTCCTTGTTTTATGAATGTTGATCAGTTTATGGCTTTGTTTGTTTGCTTTTGCTGTGTATACAATGCCACTTCCCTGCAACTGACCCAGTGCGTTGAATGTGTATTGTGGGGCTCTGATGGCTGGCTAAACAGCCATTGTTCCAGAGGAGGCCTTTGGTACTAGTTCACATGCATTTTCATCCATCCATCCATTAATCTGTTTTGTGCCTCACTCATTCAAAAGTAAGATGTGATTTGTTGGGTCATTGTGACTTTTTGCCTGTTGGATTAGGATGAAGGGGGGAGATGGTGGACACAAGGAGACCTCGGTGGTTCAGCTCTCACCCCTTCCCATACATTAAGTGGCCATAGCACATGCTGCCTATTGTGCAAGTGAAAGAAAAATCAATGGAGAGAGGCACTGCTGTTTTTAGGATTCCTTATATCTTGTCAGCATATTGATGCAGTGTGAATACTCTGCTTCAGGGGGTCTGATGTGAACTGAAATTACTTGTGCCGATGCTGGTATTTCTGCCACTACCTGCGGATGACAGTTGACAGTTAGTGGTGCAATTACTGCTGTGCGGTTGTAAGGCACCTGTGCACACTTCTGTAAAATTAGAGCCAGAATGTTTTGTCACTTGTGCTGTGTTCTGTTCAAGTCTTTTGCCTGATTCTTGAGCTTATTCGGTATATGTTCGTCTTGGACTAAATGAGACATGTATAACCAGCCAGGGGACAAATGGCATATGTTATGGTGTAAAGGTGTCCCACAATCCTGGCTTCCAACATGTTCAGAGCCAAGCATAATAGACCCAATTAATCCCTGCTCTTTGTTCTACTGTTAAATGTTTTCTTAGCAAAAATTCTAAAGAATGTTTTTTCTCATTAAGAATATTTTTTTTTTCACCAGCACTAGAACATTTTGGATGATAAATGTTTCAACAAATGGCATTTAGTTTCTGCTTACACATTGTAATTTTAACTTTGTTTTAATTAGTAAGAGGTACTTTCATCAGGTGTTAATAGAAAATGTAATTAACTCTTGCAGTTTATTGAGAAATTTAAGGATGGATTTTTCTTTTGTGAATATGGAATGTGGAAATTGGTAATTGGATAATTGGCCCATACTTATCAATTCAAAATTCTGTATTTGCACTGTTTTGCAACTGGTCTGCAATAAATACTATGTTTGCTATTGGTATATAAGGAAATTAGCTGTGTTTTTTGTATTTAATATAAAAGAATGCAGTGGGGAAGTAGAGACCTAGTTTAATTATTTACTTTCTGAGAAAAATTTGTTCTTAAGACTTGAAGAGTCCAGTGACTGCTTACTCGTGATATGCAGAGTGAGCCAGAACATTCGCTGGCAGTTAATGTAGAAGAAATGCATTTCATAAGGAGTAATTATTGCTCTGGAGATTGTGCGGTTTTGTACTGTCTCCCGGTGTTCAGATTAATCTCCTGCTTTGGACTCCCGGCCGTTTGCTAGCTGATTACGATCATTATATGATAATGGTTTCTTTTGCGGAAAAGCTAAATGGGATGTCTGTTATTATAAGGTAAAATGAAAGGGTGGGCACCCAAAAATTTACTTGTGAAATTGTAAAATATTTTTGTTACCAATTCACTCTGCAGGTTATTCTGATAAAAACTTAATACAGTGCAGGTTTTTGTGGACAAAGCCATCAGAGGAATGCTTTTCTTTTTCAAGTTTACTAATAATAGTTGTATTCATTATTATTATTTTAATACGTATTGGCTCTTCTGGGTTGAATGCATTCTATTTGTGTAGTGAAACACTAGAAATTGAGTTATATTTTGCCTCTTATGTCCTCATAAGACAGACATTTAAACTTGAATAAAATGTGATTCAGTGTAATGCAAAATCCAGTATAACACAGTGGAGTGCCCAAGGATCTCAAATTTACCTCCATCCATCCATTCCCTGTACCACTTATCCATTTCAGGGTTGCGGGTAGCCTGGAACCCATCCCAAGGGGCACAGGGCGCAGGCCAGGGGACACCCTGGACAGGACGCCAACCTACCACAGAAATTTAACTCCTACCCCTAAATTTTTTTTCTCCCCCCTCTTTTGTGTCTGAAAAAAACATTATTCAATTTGCAAATTACTCAAATACTACAGTAGTTGCTACATGTATTGACAGTGTGGTATTGTCCATTAAAAGTTGCAACCAAGTGTTTTCTTCCTGCACACAAATACACCAAAGTATTTTTCTAATTATCATTTTTACATGCATATTACACAACTTGATCTATTTGAATGAACTGACAAACTAATAATGTTTCAACATTTTGAAGTTGGTCAAAGAAAACACCATGCTATTGAAGTATAAAAAGCTTGCACACCATAACAAAGCACTTCTTTACTTGTCTTTTTGGGTTTGGAGTTGTCAGCTGTGTCCTGACATAGCCCATATTTGAAGTTGGTTACAGTCTGATAATTAATTGTTGCTGTCATGTATCATGCAATTTAAAATAACATCCTTTATCACAAGACTGCATGCCTAATTGTATGTTATTTATTTGCTATGATCCAATGTATACACTTTTTTTTTTTCTTTAGTTTTTACTGTTTTTTTTTGGGGGGGAACAGTGAAATATATTTTCACGAATATCATGTTTACCTATTTGTTAACCTGTTAATGAATTCATAAGCTTTGGAAGAAAAATGTAGTGTAATTAGTGTAATTATTACTGTTGTTATTAATGGATGAGTGACTGAAAACACGTGAAGTAGTACCAATGGGCTCCTCAGGAACAGTGGCTGCAATTAGTTTTGAGTTTTTATTTATTTATTTATTTATTTATTTTTTGGAAAATAAAAATTCAGTAATTTTCAAACCATTATTTGCATGCATTTGGTGTTAAAGCTATATCATAGGAAAATCAGTAACGGAAATCAGTAATAGTGTTCATACCTTCAGCATGTAACCCTCTGAGCTGCATCAGCAAAATGTTTTTTTTTTTTTTTTTTTTCTTCTTTTCTTTGCATAATCTCAGTAATCATGCAATAGGGTTTTTTGGATCCTGCTGACCATGTTATACACTTAACATTCAGTATGTCCTGAATTTATAGTGAGACAAACTTTAAAGTAGCTTGTATTTTCCTGGCAGGGGGTAAGGTTGATTTTTTTTTTTTATAATTAATTATTATTATTTTTTTTTATCTTTAAATATTCCTTGATGAACCTAGTTCCAATGGACCTCCAGCATATGGTACGAATGTGAAATATGCATCATCCATTATCTCTGACATCTTGCTGGCTTATTCACAGAGAAGCACCCATCTAACTGAGCATTATTGTAGTGTCAAAAAAATCAGGAATGTCCACAGCTTTACTAAATGGTCTTTATAGCATTATTCTGATCTGTGCTGTGAGTGTAACCGGGCTTTACGAATAGCTGGTATAGTAACTCATACAGAACTTGAAGGATTCCCTCCACCACTCAGTTTTTACATTTATTTTATGTGAATATCTTCCAAATGGAGTATGTGATGAGTAGAGCTGTACATTTTTTTGTTTATGAAATAGCAAATGTGAGAGTGACACTACCTAATGTTCTTATTTAGTGAACCTTTAGTTTTTTTTTTTTCCTCATGTATGTCTGTGCTCTAATATGCAAGCAGCAGCAATGGTGCACTAAAGCCAACACAGTGCTCCACCCTTCTCTCATGTGGTTGTTGCTGTGCAGGTAGGACCCCGTGTACCACAGGGTTCCATTCTGTCGACCAGGTCGCAAGTCAGACTGGACATCACCTCACATAGTGCTACGTTGTACTGTACTGCGACACGTGTTCATCTGGGTGAAGTAAACACATGATGGAAAGACATTGAGTTCAGCATTTAACCTATTAGCTTGAGCTTGTGTATAAAGACAGCTGTATTGTGGTACCAAAGGAAGGGATGCTCTTACGGTAGATGCTTCAGAAACTTCTTGATGGTGCTGTTGTATAACTAGTATAGTGGTATGCTGCTGGCGTGCTGGAAATAATGGGAGTTTGCAACTTGGGAAGTTAATAACATATGATGGGTAGTTGGTGGGGTTGTACCAGAAGCAGTAAGTAGTACCTTTTAAGTCACACCTCCAGGGTTACAGATTCAGATATGGTTTTCACCTTGTGTTTTTTGCTTTTGTATGTTCTCCCAGTGGGAGAACATACAAAAAGCATGTAAAAAGCCTTTCCTCTGCTTTCCTCTCACTGTCTAAAAAACAGAGGTTCCTTTGGGACACTTCCTCACACATGCACAGTGTTTACATAACCTCTGTAAGGCTGGCAAAACATCCAGGGTATAATGTGCCACGAGCCCTCTTTCACAAGATTAGACTCCAGATGCCTGCAACTCTACTTTGGTTGACCATTTTGGAAAAAAAAATTGCATAAAATTTCCAGCGTATTTAGGGGTGATCTTGGAAGCAGCTGTGTACATAATTTGGGTTATTTGCTGCATGCAGGCTTTTAAAAAGTTTCTTGCAGATTTTACTGCGTCTTCACTAAGTCTTGTGATGAATAATTTAGTTATGGTGTGAGAATATTATCACCATGCTTCACTTCACAGTAAACAGACCAGGAGCAGGACTGGGAAAAGATGTGTTCGTTTTAATGAGGTGGGGGTGGTGGCAGTTTTTATGTCAGCGTTGAGAATGTATTAACTTGGAAATAGAGCTTTTGAGCAGAATTCAGTTTCATTTTTATCTTTAAAGGAGGTATGTTCAGTTGCAAAACTGCTGAATAGAAATTCTTACCATGTGCTCCTTTGTTTTTATTCTCTACCTGTGTTCAGCAAAAAATGTATGTACTGAAATACTGGTTAACAGTAAGTGTTTACAAATATTGAGTGTTTCATCTGAATCTCGTTTATCTGAAAATGACAAGTTTTTATTTATTTTTTTTAATTTTTTATAGTACCTACACAGACAGTGTTCTGACACATTTTACAGTTTACAGAGCATTTTTGTGGATGATTACAAGATCAATAATTTTTTTAAGCAGCTCACTTTGATCATCTGTCCATATAAATGCACAGCTTTTTTTTTTTTTTTTAGTATAGTTGAAATGTTTATAGTATATAACTTGGTAACAAAAACAAACACACACACACACACACACACACACACAC
>JABJVR010000041.1:2427916-2458137 GCA_025773905.1 Chitala chitala | reverse complement strand
GATTTCAGCCCAGTGTCTATTTCAATAAAGACCCATTCTGCACAGAGGAATCCCCTGAGTTCTGTATATCTGTTACAGTGTCTTGCAAATCTTTTCTTTATGAGGTTTTTGTTTCACCTATGGACCACTCTGCAAAATGAATTATACATGCCAACAAACTGTGTTAAATATTTTTGTCCCGTGCAATTTTTCTGTAATTTCTGTATGTAGAATCCCCAAAGGTTAAAAGAACAGGTATTAATATGCTTTAGTACATCTTGCAAAATAGCCTGTGTTGTGCTTATTTTCTGTAAGCAACACATTCAATCTTATTCGACAGACATACTGTATGTTAGCTGACTTAAATATGTTTACAATGAAGCTGAAATAATTTGCTGATTTTTAAATTATATTTGTTTACATTGTGAGATAATGTTTAATGCAAGGCAGCTTTAAATTTAATTCTGTGAATGGAATAAATTAATATTAGTCATAGATTTATTTTCATGTTAAGGAAACCTGTCAGTGAATTTGGGATACAAAGCCAGATACACCATGTACAGGGTACTATCTATCTATCTCTCTCTCTCTCTCTCTCTCTCTCTCTCTCTCTCTCTCACACACACACACACACACACACACACACAGTGCTGAGAGCCAGATTTAAAACTACAATCTGTAAAACAGCAGTTGCTTTCACCTAGAATCAAGGGTAGCAAGATTATTTATTTTCCTATTATTTTATTTATTCTATAGTGTACATTTTTTATGAAGCACTTTATTCAAAGAATTCACATAATCTTGTATAAAAATAGTTGATGTGCATGTTAACCTGACAATAATTATTCCTCATTTCTCTGTCTTACAAGGCCAATGTAAAAACAACATTGAGGAAATTGGGAAATTTGTTCCATGAAAACTGGAGAAAAGCACATTTGGACGTTGGCTGAGCACGGAGCAGTGGGAGGTGTCTCTTGGAGAACAAAGAGAGCCATTCTCTGACTCAAAACTATTATCTTTTCAAAAGCACTTTTGCTTATAATGGAATCTTTAATATGTCATCGCACATCTCCTGGCAGGGTGCATCTTGTCTCTTCGAGAGCCAGCACAATTTTTTATCTTAACAGCACCATTTACTCAACAGAAATAAATAAATAAATAACTAAATACATAAATAAATTCTTACAGCTTCATGTTAAGATATGTCTCCTCTCCCTGTACTCTGCTTTAACAGGGCAGCGGCTCGGGTGATCAGAACACTTTCTAAAGATTCAAGGTTAGAAAACTATAGTGTGAAATTGTGGTAAACATTGTAGCAAAATTTGCAAATAACTTATTGGGTGTGCTAATGTTCTCTATGAGATAAGAAGAAATGTAACAACAGTGGCCTCACGTGTGCCTACTTGTGTTTTCCTTCAGCCACTTTGTATGGATAATGGACTCAGAACCAAAACTGCATTTCATTTCTCTCACAGTTCTTCCTGTGCCTGCGACCATCAATGGCTTCCAGGTCAAAATTAATTCTACATTGAGCTGGCACTGAAACTCATTCTATCTGGAGGAGCAGCCTGTCCTTCTTTCTGCTTTAGAAGGTAATAACGTTGAATCGACAGTCACAGCACCGTGTCTAATTTAAAGTTAAAGAATACTTTTCTCTTCAGTGTGGGCGCCTGAATGGAAGAGATGAGGAAACGTGTGAAATTTAGATCTTTTCTGTGAAATGAATGTGTTTGACTGAACTCAGGCCTGGTTATTAATGCAGGGACATTTGCTACCACGTGAATATATTTTTTGCTCCAACAGTTCAAAATTTTTACAGATGGTTACATTATAAGGTGCATATAAAACCTGAAGCTAATGTGAAGTCTTCTCTGAATGCATGAATTACGGGCTCTCACATATCCAGGGATGTGGGTTAGAATTTGAATTTTGTTTGGCAAAGAACCTGCTAGTCATGTGAATATATAACTAAAAATTGCTAAATTTCAATTAGAATCATATCTGTAACGCTGGACCAAATATTCAATGTGAAGTCTATTAGAAGGCATTTTAGTTCTGCAATTCAGTCAACATGTTCTGCATGATGTGTAATTAAAATATAATAAGGTACACATTAAATGTTTTTATTGCCAAAATTTAAATATAATCAATTTTCTTAAATATCATGAAACATGTTTGAACACCAACAGCTTGCTGAGTACAGTGACAGACATCAATGCGTGAAAATGACTAAATGTTTACTGTAAACATAGTTTCTCCCTCTTATTTAAATATATACATGTATTAACATTGAAAAGTTACAGTTTTTCATTAATTGACTACAGTGCCTCAAGTGTCAAGGAGTAAGTTAGCAGAACAGTCTGAGATAAGTCAACAGTCATCAAATTAGTAGAACGGGATCAGTCAATTAATGAGTACAAGAGCTTTTCAGTCAACAGTCAGTAACTCAGCAAAACAGTCTGGGATAAGTCAGAAGTCAGTAGAACAGTCTGGGATAAGTCTGAAGCCAGTAGAACAGTCTGGGATAAGTCAGAAGTCAGTAGAACAGTCTGGGATGTGCAGTGCAGTGCTAATCCTGTCAAAACACGTGTCTGAAGAGGGAAAACGCCCACAGATTCAGATACCAGTCTCTATGTGAAATGATTTGTGGATTTAGACACTAACAATATGGGTTTAAGGAATGCAAAGTCAGTTTCTGTGCAGTATAGTGTTTTAAGTATACAATATAACAGAAATAACAGCACTATGGTGCTGTTGAATATATACATACATGTACATACGTTTGGGGCACGATGGGCTGTGCCACCAACAGCTGCAGTGTTCATTGCTACCAGAAGAGGGCATAAAACGCTTGTTTTCTCAAAAGAAAAGTGCATTGGAAGGAAGGAAAGGGGAATTGTGGCCAAGTATGTTTGTATATACAAGGAATTTGTCTTCTGCATTTAACCCATCCCCCTGGGGGGGGGGGCAGTGAGCAGCCATACATGGCGCCCAGGGAGCTAGCGCTGAGTGTTTTGCTCAAGGACACAACTGGCTGGGATTTGAACCAGGGACCAGGAGACTTCTACCTTCTAGCCTGATGCTCTACCCATTGAGCCATCAGGCCGCAAACAGGTTCACAAATTGAAGTGATTGCATGGTGTAGAAAATGTCCACATAATATCACGTTGCACATACGGTATATTAATATTATAGAAATTGTTATTCAAATCTTATGTATAGTTTTGTACGAACAAAAAAGGAATAATATACCAAATGTGAGCCTTTTCTGACTGGTTTTCAGATTTCGTAAGTCAGGTTTACACAGCATGCAAAATCAAACACGTTGTTTTATGAAGCAGGTATGGAACAGCGCGTTTGTGTACACACCACGCGTGTCTCATGCTGTACAGTTTCACTAAGTGCGCCCAGCTGCGTGAAAAGGCTGCTCAAGAAGCGCTCGACTGAAAGAATATGCGGACTTCAAAAGACCATCTGCTGTACAATGAAGCAGATCACACAGAATTTTAAACGCAAACCCTCTCCTGCATGGAGTTATTTTGCAAGCCCATGTGACATACAGAATACAGGTCGGTTTAGGCGCACGCTACCTCTGACACCGTATGACGACATGCTGCACGCTGAACATCAACACGGCGCAATACAGAGACCTGCTGTAATACAGCCGCAAACGTTAACAGCGTAGACGAACAACACTTAGATGTGCAAGTTTTATGTACAGACAAAAAAAAAAACGTAAGAAAAAACGGTAACTTGTTCCAGTGGGTTGTTCCATACAAAGCCCGTTAAGAGAATTTACTGTTTATTGCCCACCAGCAAATACAATCGGCAGCATTTACTCCAGGCACAAACGTGGTTCTCAGTGATTCACAGACTAAACGCTTCAAATGAGCGCCATACTGTTGCTTGGTGAGGCGTAACAGCGCAGTTTGTCTGACTGTCACTGAAACGCGGAGGAAGGAGTTAACTGCTTTTGAAAAACAGCTGGTGAAAAGTGCCAGTCTCTGCACCTGTTCTTTTTCCGTCAGCGTGTTGGGTTACTTCTCCCTCTTCGGCTGTTCCATTACAAAAGCACAATTTTGTGTTGCTTTAAACAAAACCCAAACGCAAATGGAATGTGCTGTAAGTGTTTTTCTGAGAACAGAGCTGGCCACACACACACTCTGCCTTTAACCCTCTTATCCTCCGTTCATCTGCAGTTAATTCCATGTTTAATGCGAAGGGTTTTAATGTATTTAAGAAAAATTGTTTTTAAACGAAACTTTAAAAACTTGGTTTTTAAAATCTCTGGCAGTTGCTGTTAAATGTACAAACATATTTTAAAGCATGTTAGGGCTGACTCTTCTAAAATAAGAAGAATAAACACAAGAAGAATCTCACATGACAAAGTGAGGTAGATGAATTTAGTTCTCAGTGCGAATGAACGGAAATTGACAAAATGTTTATATGTATATGTGTATTGGGAACAACACACTGTGATTTATCATGTAATTATGGTAAAAGTGAAAGTGGAACTAATTCCTCCAGTGAAATAGTACAGTACATTATTAACAAAATTTCCATCTCTGTTTCTCACAAGATATTTTGGTTGGTCTTCATGAAAATAAAAGAAAACTGTTTAGTAGCAAAACCATAGCAGCAAGACCTTGTGTGAAGTTGGTAACTTTAAAAAAAAAAAAGCTCAGACTTTTGTGACAGTTTCTCCTGGTTTCTGAACTGTTTTGAGCAGCGTATTCTCACACACATGCTCGTTTTCAGAGCTGCACCTGTTTCGGACCTGCAGTTCCCTCTGCCAACTAGTTCCACCGTATATGTTTCCATTGGCAGTTCTTAGTTTGGGTAAATGTGCCCTCCTCAGACACAAAATTTCCTGAAATGCGTACCTGAAGTCTGGGCTCCTGCAGTAGATCAGCGGGTTGAATGCCGAGTTGGCATAGCCTATCCAATTCAATATCCTAAAGGTCAGGTTGATGTTCTCAACCTTCCAGATGGCCAGCACTACATTGAGTACAAAAAAAGGCAGCCAGCAGAGGGTGAAGATGCCCATTATCAATCCCAGAGTCTTCAAAGCCTTGTGTTCCCTCAGACAGAACTTGGTCCTTTTGCCATTCCTGGCCTCACTCCCATGACTCATCTGCACAAGGTGGTTTTTCTGGGCACGGAAACGTCCCTCACTCCTTTCGATTTTCCTCAGCTGCTTCCTAGCCTCCTGGAATACGCGGCAGTAGACGAAGACCATGACCACCAGGGGGATGTAGAAGGACACTATAGATGAGGTGATGGCGTAGGCGCTGTTGGTGATGAATTCGCAGCAGCGGGCATTGCTCATGCAGAGCAGTGACTCGGGTTCGTCTGATGTCCACCACTTCATGTGGATGGGCAGGAAGGATATGAGGCTGGCCACAGCCCACACACACAGCACCACGATGCGCGCCTTGCACTTTGTTAGCAACGTCTGGTACCTGAATGGCGTGGTGATGGCCAGGTAGCGGTCCAAGGCGATCACGCACAGCGTCTCTATGCTTGCTGTGACACACAGGACGTCGACGGCCGTCCAAAACTCACACCAGAAGCTGCCAAAGTGCCAAGCATTCAGAATGATGTAGCAGGCTCCAAAAGGTACCACAATGAGCCCCATCACCAGATCGGCGCAGGCCAAGGACGCGATGAAGTAGTTGGTGACCGTCTGCAGCCGCTGGAACTTCACAATGGCCGTAATCACCAGCACATTGCCAAAGACGATGCCGATGACAAGTAACGACATCAGGATGCCAAGGAGGACGGCTTGAGCTTTGCTGTATCCGGGGGTGATGAGGTCTGAAGACGACATATTCAGCTCACCGGAAATATTTAACACCTCCAGAGCATTTGTACTCCCCATCATGTAAAATGTAGCAACAGTAGATGAGGCAAATGGTTGTCAAGGAGAAAAGCTAAGCATATCCCCCTTTACTAAAGCATATTGTCATGTATTCTGAGATATATTTTCTGCAAATTAGATAGAAGCAGGATTGTTTAATCCAATTTTCAGTCAGACATCTGTCACAAAAAAAAAATTATTTTTAAAGCACATCAAAGTTTATTTTTATATACGTATTTATTTTTAAAACAACATTTTAAAATATTTTCAGAGACTAATGTTCATGAAAGGACTAACTAAATGAAGATCAAAAGTACTTTTACAAACCTCCAGGAATGCTCCTTTTTCTGGTTAACTGTATTCCTTTGGAGAAAAACAGAGATTATCTGAAGTAGTTCCCATAAGTGACATTCACTACGTTTTTTTTGCCGGCGTTCTTTCTGTCTATCTCTCTCTCTCTCTTTCTCACCCACTCACAGGAGTGAAGGAAACGGTCTAGCATTGTATGTGGCTCTCTGGCTATCTGTCAGTACACTTATAGCATGCACTGGTGACATCAGACCCCATCTGCAACCAATCAGGAGACAAGACAGAGCACAGTCTTTTCCATTTCTGTAACACAACTGTCAATCAAGATAATGTTAAGAGGCATTGTTTAATCATGTTCTGTGGAGAAAAACAGTACTCCAAATGAATTTAATAGGCTTTTGTGTTGTTGTAATTAAGGTAGACTGTAGTGAGGAGGGGTTTTTGAGAGTGGCCACAGTCTGCTGATTTAAGTATTTAAGAGTTTAACTTCATAAAATTATTTTTATTTGCTGCAGATGAGATGAAATCTATAAAACAGTACTTACATTTTATATTACAAACTATATCTTAATTTTTGCTTTTTTTGTTGTTAAATTTACAGTAAAGTCTGGAAAGATCATCTTTTGTTTTGTAGGTTTTTAAATGCTGTTTTTTGAGCTGTTTAAACATAGCAATTTTTTTATATTTTTGTGCACCACAAGGTAATGCTGTAGTAGTTTGCTGTTATAAAACACTGAATGTGTAAAGTGTGCATGTTTTACATGATAATGAACTGAAGCATGTTTAAATATTTTGCTCTTAATTTCATAAACTTGTTAAAAAATGTTGTCAAAAACACAAGAGTGGTCATGAAACATGCCCTTATAATACAACTGCCACTTAACTGCCATGGGTTTTGGGCATTGCTGTGAAAATTACCTCAGAACATCACTTCTTCAACCTTTGGGTCTCTCCTGGCCCTTTCCCATGGACAGCTTGCACAAAGACTCACTCAGTTCTTGGGGTCTGCAGAGTAGGAGGAAAGGAAAATTGTGTGTGTGTGTGTGTGTGTGTGTGTGTGTGTGTGTGTGTGTGTGTGTGTGTGTGCGTGTGTGTGTGTGTGTGTGTGCGCATCTGACATAGCTTGGTAAGCCTTTATCGTGGACAACGCGTAAGCAGGACTGCCAGTTCACTGACAAGAGTGGGGAATACTTCAGTCATAACAGAACTGAATGTGATTTTGTATAACACCTTTCCAGTACAGTGCTACAAAATGCTTTCCATAAAAGGGATGACAACATCCAATGTTTAAACTGTCAGCAAATGCTCCAGAAACAGAGCAATTTTTTTTTAAAGTCTACATGCATTCTTGGCTAATCAAACAAGCTGTTCTGCAATACACGTGTTTCATCTGTGCTGTAAGACCAGACCAGCTTACACAGGTGCACTGAAACCGCCCGGTAACGTGATTTTCAGTTATCAACCTTCAGTCTAATCAATGACAGGTGAGAATAAAGGGTTCATAAAGAAGAACTCATTTAGGTGTAGATTATAAATACCACACCCTTTGCACTGCTGTTATTTTATATAGGTTAACATAGTATGGTCTGTTTCTGTTTTTCTCTTTGTTCTGCAACCTCTTAGCTAACACTTCAGTGAAAGAAGCCAGACTGTGAATGAGGTCTGTGGGCATGAGACAAGAAATGGAATAAAAGCATTTTAATGACTGGAAAAGTATTTTAATGACTGGAACGGGAAATTAACCATAAACACCAACACTTGGGGGCACTAAAATGGCTTCAGAATAACATCTCACAAAACGCAGGTGCATTTGAGCTGTAGTACAAAAATAAATCTGGGTAAATCAGTAAGTGATCAATGGCAACATTACTTAGTGAATGTTAATTGCTGACGCCGCTCTAGAGTGGAGGTCTGTCCCCACCTAAGACTTTTTTTCTTTGAACTGAAAATAAGTACAGTTGTACATAGTCCAGGAGAGCACGGATCGCTACAGCATTCTCGAGCTGACAGGGTGCCGTTTAGCTCTTCCTGTACGTTGACACACTTTGACGTGTTCATTTCCTGTCAATACACTTCAGCTCCTTTGGGAAGGTGATGAGAAACAGGATAGCTGTTGGCGCGCGAGTGATGTGAAGGTAATGTCAAGGTGTGGGTATCTGGCCCCCCTCTATCCTGTGAAAAGATCTTCCCCCCACCCCCTCGCTCCGCTTCCCTAGAAAGGCCTTTCATGTTAGGTGCAATGGGAAAGGCAAAGTGAAACGGGACGCTCTGCCAGATGCCCTTTTCCGCACGGCCACAGTTCCAGTCATCACCTCCCGTGCCTCTGTGTGTGCGCGGCTGACGGCCCCTGGCTCGATTTCAGTGCGGTGTTTTCCGAGGGAAATGGGGAGACACTGCTGATGGTGTCATTTTTATATTTACACAGGCAGGCTTCGCAAGGAAAGGGGAAATGTGTCTTCACATCCTACATAATACCGGGGTGTCTGAATGCTCACAAAATATGAATAACTTTGTTGTATTACAAATACATCAGTTCAATGCTTATTGACATATTTGTGAGTACGGTCAAAATTACTATAAAAAAATTAAGGCAAAAATGATAGATTCATCCAGGACTGTATGCAGAAAGACTGTATTCATCAAAGCAGTACTTCTCTGTAGTCATAGGTGCTTCTCTGCATGGTTTTTAGTCTCGGCCCTGTTGCCCTGTAATGCCATATATTGCATGTAATTACTTTTGCATGGTGGGTCTATGTTGCATGCTAAAATCTGACATTTATTGTTGGCAAGTCACAGTATATACACAAGTCTGACATCACCTCTGCAGTAATGATAGGTTCAACGTGAGCTTTTTATTGTCTTCCAGAAGAGTCGTCCCCTTCATCATCACCTGCATTAATGCAGAGCAAATCTGACACGCTCACTGAAATAAACTGGCTGTCTTTTTTACCAGTGCTTAAGACCAGTATTGTTAAGCAATGAATTAAGGCTGTTGTTTTGTGAGGCTCCAGAGAGCAAGAGTGATAAACAGCATCCATTATTCAATGATTCTTGCCTAAGGCCGATTTCTTATTTTGAGAACCTGAGACATATTAACAATGCTAATGACATCAATAAAATGACTCAGAGAAACTTTATGGGTAGAAATTCTGATGTTCATTCTGCTTAAGAAGACTCATTATTAAGTACATCATGCTCTTTTGCTTCATAAAGCATGAGTATAACAATATTCACCCCTCTTTTATTATGGAAATCATTTCATTAACATTGAGAAATGTCATTCATTTTCACATTTTCTCTTTCAGAGTTAATTCAATTAATTTGTACTTTTCACTGATGCTAAATACCAAACTGGCAAAGTTCTGTAACTTCTTTTACGAATTTTAAAAAGCCGTATGAGAATAAGCACCTGTTGAATTTTTTTTCCACAAATATGTACACCTGTTCCATGACATGGTTCTTTTTTAGAAAACAAAAAACATTCACCTAATGAACCGATATATAATTATAAATTCAAAGTTATAGTATTTATGATTTTTACATAAAAGACATTATGCAAATCATAAGTTACAAACATATGACAAGAGTCTCCCAGTTTCCAGGCCCAGTGGCATCTCTGGGTTTTTTCATAAGCAGGTGCACCAAAGTGAAAACACAGTGTTGTGCTAGAAAAAAATAATGAGAGGTGCTTGTGACATTTGCAATATTGTCTGTCTGTCTGATATGCTTTGCAGGTGCCTGAATTGAACTTGAGTTTTATCTTTTTTGACTTTATTGAGAAAAAAGTTACAGTATTAACATTGTGGCAATGCTGTCAAACCAAGAACTATCAGAAATTTAAATGCAAACAATAATAATTTCTGTTTATTTTCATATTTTCAAGTAAGTCTACAGTATGACAACATGTACGAAAAGTTGCTTAGCAGGACACATCCCAAATGAATAAGACCGAGAAACAGCACAGATGACGTATGCAAGGGGCACGTTAACAGCGCTTCGGAAATATCTGCCTCCAACGACGTAAACAGCAACGAATGAGCTAAAACCCCTCAGTTTCCGAGGGGGGCACAAGCTAAGCTATCGCTCAGAGTAAAACCTTGAGGGAATTGTGCCGACACATGTAGGGCTTTCTTAGGCTGCACAAACGCACATTAACAAAGAAACAGAAAAAGAAACGTCAATACAGGGTTTAAGATGGGTTTATTGGTCTATGTTTAACCCCTTTCTCACCCCTGTGTATATCTGGCATGTTTGATGTTTACGTACATATTTATACAAAATCCTACAGCTTTATTTAAAGAGGGATGATTTTTTTGTATAAGAGTATAAGAGTTAGGTTTTGAGGTCAGTCATATGCTAAGGTTAAAAAGCTTATATTGTTAAGGGTGACACAGATGATGCAGACTGACAAACTGGGCTCCCCAGGGGCAGTTGGAGAGCTGCCTTGAGGCAGCTCTGTTGTGAAAAGCGCTATATAAAAATAAATTCAATTGAACTGAACTGAAACATAGCATCTTGTTTTCATGCTTGAGAGTGCAGAGGTGACGTGTGATCGAAAGGAGACGGCAAATGCTTTGCTCTGCTGTTTACATACAATGTGTATCACATCACCACCCAAACAAACATATACAAGCTGTGAAAAAGGTTTTCTGTTGGCTATGGTCATACCTCTTACAGCACAAGAGTGTGACAGAAGTGAAACAGACCCATAGCCCAGGGTCAGCGAATTTGG
The DNA here is from genome assembly GCA_025773905.1 of Chitala chitala. Lineage (NCBI taxonomy): Eukaryota > Metazoa > Chordata > Actinopteri > Osteoglossiformes > Notopteridae > Chitala > Chitala chitala. The sequence goes on along the minus strand of JABJVR010000041.1, from coordinate 2,447,257 downwards.
TGTGAATTGAAAGAAATCTTTATGGAAATGGAAAAAATTGCATTCAACTGTGTTCAAAACTCTCGTCTGAAGCTCTTTTGCCACAGCACTTTAAATGTCATGATGAAGACCTTTAAAGTCTATGATGCATTGAAATGGTTAAACGTAAACACAGTTTAATAATGGAGATATAAACAGTAATAACGACATCTATCAATTTACAACATCTCCTACCAACAGTTCAGTGTGTCTCATCAGTAATTACCAGTCTGTCAAGGGGTATTTTATCATGTTTTCAGTGGGTAGAGGATCAAAGGTTGGGTGTTAGGTAATATCAGCCTTTGTGGATATTACACGTTGCTTTTCTTTGTATCTTACTGGGTCAGGGTCAAGGTCTGTTACGATTTCAGTGTCATGCAGCACACATCTATTTTAGTTCAAAACAAACCCTGCAAGAATGAAGTGTGAGTCAATGTAAACTGATACCACATTTACATACACTAGGGCAAAGTTCTGCAGGCAAATTCTAAACAATAACTGTAAATTAAAAATGGCAAAATCTGGGACAGCCGTAATGGTCTTTGGTCTCTGTGGACAAAATAGATTTCTTTTACTTTGTTTTCACTTTTGAAAGTAACTACACTGTTGCACCAACTCATTTTAGCTAAAACGGCAATTTGGCGTGAATGTAGGTTGTTAACATTTTCACTGAACAAACCCCTCCTTATTATACTTAATTTAGCCAAATAATCTGCTTCAAACCTGCACTGTAAAATAATAACAAAGAAACACAGTTTAGTACAAAACGGCCATGAAATGACATGAAATGAAGTAGTATTTGTAACCGTTCCAGCTGATATGCCTCCTGTAGGAATAGTGTGGGAATGGCCTACTTGCATGTAACTGTTTTGACCGTCCTGGACAATGTGAGCCATCACTAACGTGGTATAATTTTCCATCTCAGGCAGTAATTTGAAACAGCTGAGTGGATTTAAGAGTTATCTGCTTTAAAGGGGCACCACACCAAATTATAACAAACTTTTATCATTACTATTTATGTCTGAGAACTAGCATGGAAAGCTGAAAACAAAAGAGTGTCAAATACTACATTCCTGTCCTTCTTTCCGTGTCGTCAGTCAGTCCTAATTGGGCGGATTGTAAAGGCAGAACAGAGCTGGCTTTGCTTGCAGGGAGTGGGTCATTTACATCACTGGAACAAAATGTTCGTCCTTTAGACCTGTCAGGTATCCGCAGGATTGCAATGTGTGGGTCTGGTGCACACTTTCATGCAGAGCCGTGTTTGATCAGCTCTCTGTGATGAACCGTAAGGGCTTTACAGAGAGTTTAACAGGGGGCACACTGGAAAGCTGTAGCGTACAGCGCCAGATCTGATGCTCACACAGAACTGACTAAACAATGAAATATCGAGGAAACAAACATTAAACAGAATGTCCTCTTTGCCTGAATACAAACTGTCTCTTCTTGTCTTCACTGGACAGTTGCAAAAAATTCCCCTAACAAAATATACACAACCCATTGCAAGACATCCCGGAATTATTCACACTCACGAAAAACCATTGTTTCACGAGAACTGAACATATGTAAATACTAAATACTTCTAAGGGAAACAAAAACAGCCATAAATGTTCTCATAAAAAGAGACATTATTCCTAATGTGTAATGACTGAGACTATGACAAATGTAATAACATTATAACAGATGACCGATTTAACTAATAGTTAAACTGGTTGGAATGTCTCAGCAGACCTAGTAGGCTGCACCATCTAATCATCACCATCTTCGCAGTCTTGGGCCACCACGCATAGCATCACGTTATGGGAACACTTCAATTCAGTTTATTTTTATGTAGCATTTTTTACAAGTTGTCTCAGAATGCTTTTGCTCATCAGAGGCTGTGAAGCTTGTCATAGCTCAGTAAAAAGAAAAATCTACAAAAATACCAGCTGGATACCTTTACAAATGCACATTTTGGCTTCCTTCTTTCCTTGGCAAGTCATTTTGACCCACTTCAGTTTTTTATTTGACAGTATTACTACTTAAACTGTTCCTCAGTAAAATTTAACAACTCTCCCTCATTTGAGGCCATAAACTCATATTTACAGCTCAGAAACTGATGCATACAAAGATACTGCAAGTGGGGTCACTTCAACTCACGCAATTCAATGTGTTTAACTCAATCCAAAATAAAACTCGTCAGACGCATATGTAGTAATTATGTAATTATTATATTGAGCACTTGTAGTACAACTCCAAAATCTGTATAGAAGACAATGCAAAATCTGCTGAAACATAAAAAATGTAGGTGGATACTGGAAACTACATAAAAAGCACCTGAGGTGAACTGGGAGGGAGGAGGTTGGAGCTCTCCCAGACGCCCCTTAGCCATAAGTGAAGGGCTGAAGGTCTAAAATTATCTGTGACGACATTGTCACATCCTGACAGCTTGCTGATGACCTCCTTAAGGCTAAGCTGTCCGTTCTGGAAAGAAATATGTCTGAACTTCTAAATGGGCATGAGCAGAGCAGTGTTTGGAATCTGGTTAGTGAAAAATTTTTGCTTAATGCTTATCAGTAATTTACTTGATTTATGGTATATTTCTGTTACTATACAATGTCCTTCTAAGAAACATAAATGTATAAAAAATATTATTAAAAAGCAGGCTTCATCCTTTCTGTTGGACTTAACTGTCATGAATGGCTGCTAGTGATGGGTCTGTGCGTCTCCCTGGCTACCGGAGATGTTCTCACATGTGCTCACTGCTCCTTACAGCAGAGTTGCTTTTCTGTTCACACTCATCTACTTAAACTTTTTCTCTCCCGTTGATGTAACCAGTGCACATGCTGTTCCTGCATAAAAATATTACCATTATTATTTTATACTGAGGCTTTTACTGGAAATTCCAATGTGTGCCTTAACAGGAAACAATTTCTTTAGCAGATACTTTAAGGACAGAAGTGAGGAAGTCATAAAGTCAATGCAGGAGACACAACCTGGGATTACTATCTGTCAGAGTGTAAGAGGTTATCTTGGACAGAGCAAGAAAGTAAAACCTCATTTATATAGCATCTTTCTAAACAGCACTCTACAATGCTTTGCAGCACAAAATAAAACATTAAACACAACAAAAGAACATACAAAAACACTAAAAATTTAAACAAGCTAAGTAAGCGTCCCTGAGTACAGCTTTTACAGTGTTTTTAAAACTAAGTAACAGACTCTGTAGTTCTAAGACTCAAAGGAAAGCTTTTCCAAAGTTTTTGAGCCACATATCTTAAATGCTTGTTTGCCCATATACTTATGTTTAGATATGGGAACCATCAAATGACCTTGGACAGATGGCTTGAGGTTCATTATAATAGTTTCCCCCCACCCCCCAGCCAGTGATAGGAAAATCTAGGGAAAAGTGTGCTTTTTAAAGTTTTACCAGAAGGAAGTTGCATGAAGAGAGAAGTTATGGGGAAGATGATGGCCAATTTAGATACCCAGGAGGATGTCACTGGTATAACCAGGCATAGAGGCTTACTCAATGTGGGATTAAGGTGGGACTGAAATATTAAGTACCCAAGCTGGTGGCGTGGTGCCCACGAGCATTTAATTTTTCCTTTTTTTTATAATTTTGGGGAAACCTGTCTACTTAGGGCAGAAGAGGTCCTTTCCCTGCAGGCAGCTGGCTTTTGGAGTGGCTGGCAATGACAAGAATGATTAGGAGACAACCCTGAAGCCTGGGCAAGATGACGTCCAGGAGGACAACACAAGCACCTCCCAATCTGGGGGACAGCTGCTCCTCTCCCAGGCGCGTCTCTCCATACTTTCATTCCGAGTCATTTTACTTGCCTAATACAAGGTGCCAAACCTCACGTTCTGTTTTCCCTCATGTACCAGAGGACTGTTGGCCCATAGCAGACAGGAGGCATTACTTATCAAACCTGCAGGAATCATTTTAATGGGAAACACCACACAGACTACTTGTGTTGCACCCTAATGGGTTTCAGGATTATTTTGTTGCTGTAGGATAGACAGCAGTAGGAAAATTACATTTATTAATAATTTATATGAGTATGCCGTCTCTGCATTGTGGCTAAATCATAAAATATACATTAATGGTTGTATTGGGCTGGAGGAACATTTTTAATGTTTAAAAGCAGAAAAAATCATTTTAAATATCTGTTGAGCTGAAACTATGAAGTTTCACTCATAAAAATATTTAAATATTGTCTGTGAAATAAAAAGAAATATAACTACATACCTTTGCTACCTCACTCAAACTGTGAGCTTTGTAAACAGTCTCACAGCCTGAGAATGGTATATTTGCAGAGATTCCTGGTCTCTGGCCTTCTTCAACATGAGTGAAAAACCCAGCTGCTGTTCACGACTTATGACATGCAGAATTAAAATTTACAAGGAGGCATCTTCCTTCTTTTTAGCTGGATTATTGAGTGGAATAGTCTTAAATTTTTCCATGTTGTGGGTAAATGTATACAAGTACAGAAATAGAGTTTGGTATGTCTTGCATTTGCAGTTTCAGGATTAGTAATCTACTGTGTTCTTCAGGAAGTTCTAATGTTCTGAAACATTTGTGTCAGTTTGTGTCAGGGCAAATTCAGTTGAAAACAGCTTTGAATATATATGAATAAAATGCTTCTCAGTTGTTCCCTGTTGTAATACTGTACACGAGCTGAAATTGGTGTAAGAACATAATGAATAAGGCAGTTGTCTGCATTGTATTTCTCCACTTTGTCCCGATAACATTTTAGGGATTTTAGAACAGATGCAGGCTGAAGTACTTCAGGGACAATAACGCAGTCTCGCCACCATTTTTCAAAGCTGATTTGATTATATAAAGAGAAACAAAACTAAAAATGGTCAAAATAATATCTATATATATTTTTTTTCTTAAATAAAGGCCTAAGGCAGTACTACTGTAATTGTAACTGTTCAGTTTATTTTATATTACAAGTAAGGGCTGCTTTTATATGTCTTGAGCTCTAAATGTAGGGCTGTTGTCTCCAGGATAATGTTTTAAATGCAATTGTTACAATTAGAACATTAATGAGGTCTGTCTAAATGTATGTGCTGTCTGAAGACCTGTTTTATACACTAAAACACTTGGCCTGGCATTTTAGCCACTGTTAATTCCACAGTTCCTATTTGGAATGCTTACACTAGAACACTTGTCATGAATCTTCTATACATTTGTCCATGGATTTTCCAAGCTTCCCTGAGCCTTTGTGTTTTTACACGTCAACTCTGTTCAAATTATCTTCAGTGATCTACATGTCCCCCTATTTTGTCATTCTGTTTTGATAATATTATCAGCAGAGATCCCAATGTTTAAAAAAAATGCTTCTGGGAAAAATGGGTCGTGAGCAAACGTGAGCTCAGTTGCACACATTACCGCAGCTGTGGCTGCAGTTTGTAAATTTTTCTTAAACTGCCACCTTGAGGAGCCCTTATCTAGTCACTGTTATGTTGTTTTGAAACCACTAATTCATCTTCCTAGGTAATACGTGTGTTTGTTGTTCATACAGTTACTTACACTAAAAAGACCACTTTTGAGCTGTCACAAAGTTACAGACTATCCTTTTGTATCAGCTCATGTGCAGTCTCAGTTTTGCTTTATATCTGTCTCATCCCAGGTTAATCTGGCATTCTACAGGACACGGTTCCACCTGCAGCTTCTGCTTTATAGATTAGATTGGTGCACATTTGCAGGGTTTTTTTGTAGTGTCTCTGATAATATGATTTATTGCCTATGGAACAGTCCCCATGAAGAGTAAAACTCCCTGCATGAATATTGTATATAACCTCCTGAACTGTCATATGAGCTGCATAATTGCATTTTTTAATGTCAGCGGCCCCTTCAATGAAAAATATAACATGTTTGTATCCCATTTGAAATGTGTTAAATTCACATAATACTTTAGTAGGGTAATTCCTATTTCCCAAGTCGTTTAAGTATTCAGACCACAGAAGCAGGTAAATCCACCTCGAACTGGACCACAGACTGTCAGCTGGGTAGTAACAGTACAACTGAAATGACGTCATCAATGTTTCAAGTGTCAGATTCTACCTGCTGCCTCAACTTGGCCTGTCAAGTGTGCTAAAAGTGCTTGTAGGAATTAAACTCATACCTTTTACTGAGCACAAGATTTATGTACACTAATAGTTTTAGCCACTACATAATAATGTCTGGATATACCAAGCCAAACGTGTTTAAAGGCAGAGTGCAAAATGAAACGTCTAGACAACTGAATAGAGTGATTTAATTGACAGCGCAAAACTCGTTAAGGCCTATGTCAAATAATTGCTGGTAGTTATTTTTAGAGGATCAGGGCTTTGTATTTGCCATGTATTGTGTGTTTCCTCCCTCTTATCTTTTTCTTTCATTTGTAATGAAAAGGTCTGGGCTTTTCTTTTCACTCTACTGCTTATCAATGGGCTGTGCTGTCTGGGAGCTGAGATCATTCTCCCTACCTCTGTGGCCATAGCTCTGCCCTTCACCGACTGCATCTGTGGACACGTCTGTCTCTATGCATCAGTGACAAGAGAAAAAATTTCCACTTTTTACAAAGGAGTGTAAAATGGATTTTTCTTCAACCCAACACAATTCCCAAACCTTAAGTGCTCCTTATGTGCTAGTAACAAAATATTCCATCACCCATTTTACAGTGTGGTGTTTTAAGGCATTTTTTGCTGAGAGCATTGCCAAAAGAAAAATTTTATGATTGTAAATTGGCAGTCTTGTGTTGCTTATAAAATCTAAAGCAAAGTTGTGTTTTTTCTTCCATTTGCCAGTTCTCCACAAAGGACACTGGATTTAAGCTTGTTATCATAAGGTTTTTCTTGTGGCCCTTTAGATGTGTCCCAGCACACCCTGGTTTTAGCACAAGCTGGAAAACACTGCCTTCTTCTTTAGCCATGTTGGGTCTGTACCAGGAGATACCATGTTGGGCAAGACGTAGCTTGACACCCCTACAGATCATTCTTTGCTCTGCCTTCAGCAGTGGACAGACAATATCAGCTGATCCCTGGATCTGGTAGCATGCTGTGAAGTGCCTACGACTCTTAAAAAACTATTTGTCTAATTAGCTGGTGATGTATTCAGTAATCAGCAATGAAGCAGCATAGATTTCATTCTAACATATTGTACTGGCATTATTAACAAGTGATATAAAAAGAAGAGTTGGACCCATTCCAGTGACCTTTGGGAGATGACCCCTCTTCACTGTGTTTTAGCACTTTGAACTTCTCTCGCTGACATGTAAAACGATCACACTGGTGAAAAAATAGGCTCCACTTCTAGTGAAAGACATAAATTTCAGGGCCCATTACAGAAAACTGAAATATTTCTATTTGGGTACCTTCCAGGTTCATCGGTTATCTAGAAATCTGAGCCAAATTTTCAAATTTATTAAAAAATATATTTCTGTTTGATAAGTACTGAAGTGCATTTCTCATGTACGGATGAAGCCCTCTTTTCAGAATGTGGTGCTGTTTATGAGATCTGAAATTCATGACTAAATACTTAATGGACAGCAGGTCCCAAATTCAACATTTTAATGGGAATAGGCCTACGCAAGTTGCCTATATTATAGCTGTTTAATGGCTTGTTAAATAGGCCATTTTTCCAAGTCAAATATACATATATTTTTTCTTCAACTGACGAGCAGGCAGGAACACAGAGTGTCACGACTGCTTTGAACCCAACTATCAGTAACACTTACAGAATTTCAATGAGGCTAAATATAGTTTGACGTGACGTGTCACCCAAATAGCCTGAAGTGCTACACTTACTGTCGGCTCATCTACTGGTAAAATGTTATTATTGATATGTTGTTAACATACTTTTAACATTCTCAATGTTAAGTCTTATGGTTCAGGCCTCTTTCATATAGTCTTCTTGTGCATGTAAATCAATTCCCATCCAAAGATGTCCATATATAGGGAGCTAGATTTAATATTTAATGGGTGTTGGATGTTACATATTTGATGTATAGTACATACTTAAAATAAAGCCAATGGCTGTGATACGATACAGATATTTATAGTTTCCTACTCTAGTGGCTATTTAAAGTTCCATATTTGAAAATGGTCTGTGTCTACCAAACTGTATAACTTGCACAGAAACACTTTGGTTCGAGCTGCTAAAGCACCAAATGGTTGTCGTGATTTGTTTTTTCTCAATAACTTGAATATGAGTGTTATTAGTTTCTGTCCAATCAGAGAAGGCAATTTTGTGCTAAATTCATTCATGCATTTCCACACTGCATATCCATGTCAGGGTTAGAAAGGGGCCTTGCCCAGGCAGTACAGAGAGCAGGGCAGGGCGCCAGCCTAACACAGCACACTCACACAAGGGGCGACTTCGGGCTCCTAAGCCAGCCGACTTGCATGACTTTGGATTGCAGGAGGAAACCGGAGCAGCCAGGGGAATTCCACATAGGGACAGGGAGAACACACAAACAGCACACACGCGTCGTCAAGCATTAAGGAATCGATCCCAAAAGACGGGCACCATGAGACACCCGCACCATCATCTCAACCACTGTGTCACCCATTCATAAAGTGGATGCTTTCATTGTTGAAATTTATGTTGCATGTTTACATTCAGTTTTATGGTACACATACTTAATGTCTCGCATTTATGATTCGATTTTTATTGTTATAAACTGGTATGAGTGTTTCTGAATTTACACTTACATGCCATTAAATGTTGCTGTCAAATAAATAGTTGGATTAAATTGTCAATGAATATGACATTTAGCTAATGAGGTTTCAGCAGGTAATTTATCAAGTTTATTGTACGATGACTCCCTTGTATCTAACCATCATAGCCTTGACAACCTTATATGTTTTGACCCTTTCATCTCATACAGTTCAGAAAAGCTTATTATAAAGACTTATTAACCTGCTTGTTTTTAAACATACTGTATTTCAGTGACTGTGTCTCAATATAACTACTTTCTAAGAAGGAGTTTCACACGTTGCACCAGACTGTCAAAGGGACCCCATGGCACAAAACAAAAGAACCTCTATTCTAGAGCATTATTTGCTTTTGATTAAAAAACCCAACATTATTAAATGTAGAAGAAGAGTTCTGGTTTTCTTTTTAGTGTTTCCAATCAAATTGATTTTCTTCTGTTATATAATGTGTGTCCTAAGCAACCACATGGAAGCACATGACGAGAAATAACTAAGTCTGCTACAGTCCAGAAAACAGCAGAGAGCAGTTTGCAGAAAATAGAAGTACCCTTAAATACTCCAAGCAATTCTGTTGACATCACAAAAAGATTAAAGTCTAGCTCTTACAACCTCTACCTTCTCCTTTCAATAAGGGAAACATGAGATCTGCCATATAGCCAGTGTGTGAATTTAATAAGCAATAAAGTAACATTGGTGTGGGCTCACATTATCATGACTTGAGTGAACCTTACCTCAACTCGGACCTGTTCCTCATCTTGTATTCACCTAGACTTGTGACCACCATCCTATGCCTCTGGATGTGAATTGTCACTGTTTCTTCAATAAAAACACTCTCTCTGTGGTCGAGTTTACCCTCCCCCAGTGCCTTTTTGTCATTGTTACACACGTCAGGGAAAAACAAAAATATTTATGGAGGGGAAGAAACCATAACTGCCTAAAATGTAAATAATCAGATGAGCAATGGCTACTAAACAGGGGACACAGTGTGCCAGGGCCGTGAAATAAGTGTTGTGTAGACTCAGTGTAATCTGGTTTTAGGAGTGTAAAGGCAGCAAAGAAAATCTAATAAAAGCAGATGGATAACGAGATCGCCCAGAAGGTTGCGAGCCTTTTAGTCTTAATGCAGGTATATCCTAACAGGCGCCAAAGAGCTTTATTTATTTATTTATTTATTTATTCACTGCTTCTCTTGAGGAGGTGGTCATAAGCACTCTACCTGGATCTGTTCACCGACCTGGTGCAGGTGTTTATGCCAGCTGCCCTTCCTGACGCAGCCCTCGCATTTTATGCAGGTTTGGGAACATCGCTGGCTGGGATTCCAATAAAAAGCTGAATTTGTTTGATGTTTTTTTTCCCAACTGAGTATACCTTCACTTTCTCTTATTAAGATGAGTGGATTGTAGCAGTAGCTTGTAGGTTCAGATATCTGAATATCTTTGATGCTCAGTTTGTAATAAATAAAATGACTCACAGTTAAACAACATATAATAAAAGATAAATAGCAGGAGAGCTGGGTTACTTCACTGTCATTGCAACTTCATTTCTACCGCTATGGGTAAATAGGTGTACCGCTTTGGGAAAGGTTAGGGCAATGGGACTAAGTTTATACAAGCCCAGAGTAGAGCCCCTAAGGCAGTTCAGTGTTTGATTCAGCACCCTTCGGACAACTTCTGTAGCCAAGTTGGGGTCTAGTGTTGTGCTTTGTATCCCTTTGGACACACTTTGCCAGGGAAGATAAAGGAGGGATTCTGACACTCAAGGAATCCAGGACCTTCATGTATGTCCATCCAGGCTTGACGTTTGGAGAGGTCAATCCATCTAGTTCATTCAACCTCAGAGCGAAGCAGGATTGTGTCCAGAGACAACTTCTGGCAGCACAATGATAATACTTCACACTCCAGGAAATATTTGCTCTATTGTAAGTGGGGAAATTCAGCAGATACGTTCAATATCCTTTTTGCCAAAAAGGCTAGTGACCTTAAACAGAAGAGTTCTGCTACTGTTTTCATTTCGCCAATGTTCCCATCATATGACTGCGGCCCTTGTGTGCATCGCAGCCATTCTCAATATCCAGTCACCTGATATTTTGTCTTAAGTCACGCAGAACATTTCTCCACAGGCAAAGGCTGGAGACAGGTCACATATTGTTTAAATGTAAATGTGTTATTTAAAGTGTGACAGACCCCACCCTCCCAAAAAAAAAACATTTCAGTGCCTGACAGAACAGAATGTAAGGTGTGATGGCGCAAATGCAATGTCAACATCTGAGTAAGTCTATAAAATCAGTTATGTCCATTGATAAATTCATTTGTGTGGTGAGTATGAAACTGACTCAGGTCCACACCCAGAGACCAGCCACAAAAATATGAGTTTTAGTGTGAAAAGACAAATAAGGAATTAAGAGTGTTAAGAAAACACAAGACCAGATAAATAGGAAATAGACTGTGTCTACAAAAAAATGACAGAAAGGGTAAACTGTATACAAACAGAACAAAGTCTCAAAGGTTTAGGAGACAAAAAAAACCTAACAGGTTAAAGGCTAGAAACGGACACAGTGGAAAGAACTGAACACTATAGCAACGAAGAGGACAAAAACATGCAAGTGAGCATGAACAAGAAAACAAACCAGGTTTAGATAACAGATGAAACAAAAACAGAGGTGAAATCAATGGCATCAATTAATGAGTGGCTGGTCTGTGGGAGAACAGCTGCAACATCCACATTCTACTCACATCAGTAGAAAAGGAAATAATGGTACATGGAGCATTCAGACTAAAGCATTCAGACTAAATTCACTTTAGCTTCAGTCTGGCTATTCTCAACAGAATGATGTCACACTGAACACTTCTGTCAGAGGACGTCTGCATGCAGGGCAACAACAGTCTGAATACTGAATCAAAAATGCTGAGTCAAGAAAGGTCTCTGACACTGGTTTTTTACTGACTGAGTTAAAATTACACTAGCTGGTAAACAGAAGTGTTTCAGGGAGCGTACATTAACCTTCGGCCTGTACATTTGCACTGTACACTGTATATAGTGTCTTAGTCCATGGTCTTGATTTTAAATTGGCTAGCTCCTGCCTTTGTGAGGGGGTTTAGCATTATCATGAAGAGGTTTAAAATGTAAAAACTAACGGCCTCCACTGGCGCCTGAAAACTGTACATGCACTAATACATTTTCTAATCTAAATCCTTTCTGTTAACACCTGATAACTGGCTCAGATGTCAGTATGTTTCCAGAGAGTTGCCACCATCATTCCCATAATGCATCACTGTACTGTAGCTTACAGGCATGTATGACAAGTGGCAGCACGTGTGCTTAACATGCAAAATGTTTTTTCTGTTAAATAAAGTGGATGGGCAGAACTTAGAAACAAAGAAGAAATTGAATCTACTACAATAAAGCTTCTGTCTATTTTCTGATAACCGAGACACTCACTAAAGTGACTCGGTGCCTTTGTAGGAGCATTGATGCATCTTGTTACCCGACACATGAACTGTCCAAATTAAATTATACCACAAATACACACATTGATTAGGCTGAGTCCATAATACTCAAACAGCATTAAGAGGCAGCCTTTTGGGAGTCTTTAGTAGGCTGAACTGGCTTGATTTTGTGGCTGCTGGAACCCTGCAATAGAGTTCAGGATGATAAGGTAGGTATCCTTTTTTTTTTCACAAGTGGTACTAATAGTTCTTGAATGGGACCACTGTCAAATGAGTGAATAAAAGAACAAAAAAAAAATGTTATGATTACCTAATAAACAGTGTTAGAATTCTTGCTGCCCACGATTCATTCTCAGTCAGTGCAGTGCTCATAAACTATGAATTATCATCTTGTGGTCTGCTGTCAGTTTGACACCTGTCCAGTCACAGGTTACGTTCTTCCTCTACAGCAAAGTCAGTGCATCACAATAAGATACACTTTCTTCATATTTTTAGGATTTATCTTTTTAACATTTAAAATCTCACAAGCATCTCAAAAAGGTCTCCCAGAAGTAGATTCATCCTGTTTCTACTCTCTCTGATGGCTCTTCTGCCTTACTGGAGCACACATTGCACTTGGATGCTGTGAATCATGAAAGTTCTAGTCTTTGAAATTCCAGAACTCAGCAAATATATTTCCTAAAAATATTTTAATTGATTACACCAAATCAACAAATAGTATGTTGTGTGATGGACTATTTTCCAAAGCATCACCATGAACTGAACTAGGAACCATAATCTTTTGCAAAACAGCTTTAGACAAAAATTAATGTCAAAGCGCATGACACTGAGAGCTCCTGGCTGACAATGCAGAGAACAAGCTTCTTGTTTCACTGACACTGTTCACATGCCATGACATTTTCATTCACAAGTAAGAGGAAATTACCACGGCAGCAAACTAACGCTGAGGCTGTTCTGACTATGCGGACAAATAGTACATTTAATGTTACAAATCAGAACACATATTCTTTCCAGAGCTATCCTGTCTCATGTGGCGGCACTGAAAACATTACATTTATCCTGTCAAATGTGGCATTCATATGACAAAGCATATTTATCATAAATCACCAAGGTTCCAGTACAACTCATGTTTGAAAGTGCTGCATTCAAATGGCAAGGTAGCTGAGGCAGACATCAGAATATATTATAGAAAAGGGAGTCAAAAATGAATGGCAAAGATAATTGTGTGGGACAGAGCCATATTTCAGGAACAAACTCTCATCTGTTCTTCTTGTTTGTGCATTGTCATTCTCTGTGTAATTTTTCTCTCCTTGGCCATATAGTGGTTGCTTGATTGTAAGATAACAAGATAAGCAAAGTCCTTTATTACAAGGCATTATGTTACTGAAGGAGAAAGCACTATGTTAAAAAAAACTCATGTCCCTGCATTAGTTCATCTGAAAAGCATACAGTTCAGCTGGGTGGATGCTAAATACACAATCATAGCTTCATAATTCATGCCAGGAAACACACAACACGACCCAGGTGTTTTTGAAGAAATACCCAGAAGCACACACAAATTTATGTTTTGAAAGGTGTGAAAAGCAGCATGTAAGAAGATATTTCCCTGGCAGTGAAGACAGATGAGGTCCTCAGGTATACAGTACCTAAAACCTTTCTCGAATTCATAACATTCTTGCTTCAAGACCTCCACACTATGTGACAGGAATACCACTTGGCTAAACTTATCAGTTGTGTCCTGTCAAAGACCCCCTCTTCTAAAATGGTCGAACACATAACTTGAAATATATTCCCTGCAAAGATGAATTACAGCAATTCCATGCAAAAACAGATAAAATCAATAGAATATCACCTGCTTTTTTAAAAAATGTGGCTTTTACATTTACACATGGAATAGCCAGTCTGCTTTGCCAATTAACTCTGCTTGCTTGTTCCAACGGATTATTTTTATATTACATATGGTTTATTTGTGGTTTATTTGGTTCTATTTCAGTTTATTAGCTAACATAAGACTAGCTAGCAAATTGGGCCTCTACATACACAGTATTTCTTCAGGTTTGATGTGGAATCAGAGGCACCATAGAGAGTATCACATTGGGCACAAGGACAACAGGCAATGAGGCAGAGGGAGGTCTATTTGCAGAGAGTTTAACAAACATAAAAAACGAAATACAAACAAAAATCATAATAACAACGCAGCAGAGAAACAGGGCATGATAAAAATACATTGCACGAAAACATTGTACAAAAAAATCCAAGAACAAAACAGGCGTAAGGCAAAAAGGAAACCGAACAACAAACAGGAACAAGAACAGCCAAGACCGAACAAGAACAGCCAAGACCACACAAGAGACAAGAACACCACGGTACCTTCAACAACAGGCAAAGACCAAAAGAGCTAAATAGCGAGCAACAGGAAATGAGCACCAGGTGCAAACACTCACACACAGATGAGGAAACAGAGGTAGGAGTACGAGGGGGCATATGGTCACATAACAAGCAGTGCTCAGGGAAGTCGTGACAGAGGGGTGGAAACCTAGAACAATTCCAAAACCAAATCCGTAGTATCTGGGATGAAACTTGAGAGTTCTCAGAACATCATAAGCTTCACTTACAAACATGATGTATGGCTAGTATCATGAAACTATTTACAACAGCCTCTATCCTGCTGAAAATAGTACATATTATACTTGGAATTATTGTGAACCTTCTGAAAAAACTAGTCTCTACATGGTCTATTACCCCATGAAAAGTTTATTGGAAAGCCAGTATCAGTGTCCATAATAAATGTGTTAATGGTCCCGAGTTAGATAAGGTAAAAAAGGGAATTTGGATCAAATGTCTGGAGAAATTTACCAAATATGACCAAAGACCTGATTTAAGAAATCCAGTTTAAGAGTAGATTTTCATTCATTAAAACATCACAATATATCTGTACCACAAAACATCCCAGATGAGTGATAATCAATTTATGCAACATTTACTGTATGTGATGTTTTATGTTTGTTGTCAGATAAATTTGCAGACATATGAAGAATTTGGTCTTTTTTGTTGTTTTCCAAAAAACTGTAATATGTAATCCAGTGAGTAATCTGATTACGTTCATTTTCAAATGTATCATACTCTTATTACAAATACTACATATCTGTAATCTGATAACACAATCCAGATTATTTATAGTCTGTTGATACCCAGATCTGGCTATATCTTATTTTTAATAGTTTAAATTCCTGCTTTGAACATATCTCAAATGACTCAGAGTTGATGTCTGTATCTCTGGAAAAAAAAAACAGTCTGAGTATGACAGTAGCAAAAGGTTCTTGTTAGAGCCGAGTTTGTCCAAAACCGACCTGTTAATGGTCAGGTGTCATCAACAAAGGAGAGATGCTGCACCAGTCTAAACACATTACATTGATCACCACATTATTATCATCACATTATATCGGTTACAAATCATAGGATGGTGCACAGCATTGAGCGACCTTGCCCAATTCTGCTGCGTGGAACGTTTACTGCCTAACTGTTACATTTAGACATTCCATCTAAACTAAGATTTTCCATCTTTAATGTAACCATGACAGGTATAAATATGACTTAGTACTGTAAAACTGGATTGTTCAAGGAAGGTGCTGTGCTGCAGGACTTTACCTTCCTCATCCCTGGCCTTGGAGGCCAGGAAAAACCTGGTCCACCCAGTCAGGAAGCTGGCCAGATGCTAGGCTGAACAAATGCCAACCAATTGTATTTACAGTACTTCAGGTTTGCTCTTGGAGGAGGTGAGAGAACCATGGCAGTGTTTGTGGTCTTGCAGGATGTTATCTAAGGAAATTGAGAGCTGAATAAACTCATTCAGTGTGGCTACTTTGTCCTGACAGGTCAGACATGCGTCTGCAGGTCTGGGTGAAGACTTCTATAATAGACAGCTAAGAGAGCAGGACCACTCCAACCACTTTCAGGTGTAGATGTAGTAGTAATGTGGAATACAATATAAGTTGTATCATAAATGTAAACGAAATCTGCTAACTTGCTAACAACAACACACCTGAAATTTTTTGTAACACAACAATGAAATTTAAGATTGATGAAAATTAATTAAATCACCATAAAAAGACACCACGACAGTCAGTATAAATTTTTTTGGAAAGAATTTGATATATTTAAGAAAATTAATATTACTTTTTACTAATTTAAATTGAAGGGGAAAGCATTGTATAAAAAGGACTGAATAAACCTGGCCTTAAATTGTTTTTTTTTCTTCACATTTACAATGACAATTGACTAGAACTCAAGGTACCATGGAATAGAGAGAATATTCAAAATATGAATGAATTGTATTTGAATGGCCTTTGGGCTTAATTTAAAAGACACTATTTTAGCTATTTTTGCCTAGTAATTTTAAAAGAAAGCATCCTGTCAATTGAAAGAAAAAGAGCAATACATTAAAACAAAATGTCCCATTGGTAAAAGTGCAGATTAAATTTTCCATTTATGTCTATATGAGTCATAACAGATTTTGTCTAGGTTAAAAAAACTAAAGTGCATTGATTCAAAAAATTGAATTTTAATTATTTAAATTTTGCTAGGAAAATGTTTTTTTTTTCTTGAAACAAGCTTTATTAAAGGTTTATGGCATATAATATAAAATCAGTGGATATTAACTACAGATGATTAAAGCAGAAGTTTTAATTTCCTTTAATTTCAATATCTACAAGTATCCTGTTATGTTGGGGTATTCGGGAGCCCACACCCCATTCTTAAAAAAACATTCTTAAAATTTGCCCCCTATGACCTTGATCTGTTATTGAAATATTCAGTACAACAAAGGCTTAAATACAAGACACAGTTTTACAAATATCAGAGCTGCCTTTCAAATAGAAAGATACATGCTTTGTTAATAAGCAATTTACATTATGTTCCCAAAATATTTGCATAGTAATACATTTACTACAATTACAAAATGAGACGTACATCGGAAAAGAAATAAAATACATCTCCTAGGTTTTTTTTCTTTACACCAGTGGAACACTCAAACTACTAAGCTAAAACAGCATCAAAACGTTTCAGAAATTTAAATACGCAAAATGTGACAATGCATAAAAGACAATCCACAAACAACTGTAACACAATCATTACAAGAATACATAAATTCTTGTACAGTCCACAATTAAATAACTAATTTTGTGTTTAGAATGTGTTCGTGAACATCCATTTAGCAGATTAGCGGATTCTTTCACCTGTATTTCTGTACATTTGTCGATTCCATCATATACATTCTAAAATTATTATGACTTTTGAGACTGTTGTTCCTTGCTGTAGATTCATGAGTCAAGTGATCTCTGTGAATGTGAGGAAGGACTAGTTATGATGTAAGGACCACTCCACAACATAATTAATTAATTAACTTCAAACTATTTGTATTTATTTGCAGAATATGTTTTGTGCATATGTGAATTTAAGCATATGTAACAGGGGTGACCCGGGCTTGAACTCGCTGCCTTGCAGCCCCCCATAGAGTTCCCAGAGAAGAGAAGTAGGCCACTAAGGCAAAAACCCAAGCCTTTTACTAGGGGGCATTAATCACACTCTTGTCCTGACTACCAGGGATTCTCACCATAGTGCTTTCACATTCTGCTACAAATACCTTTGTATATTGTGTTACATTTATTTGTGGATTGTCTTTTATGCATTTGTGACTGCATATTTGTGGATTTTATGTTTATATTTTGAAAACAATTTATTTATTTGTGGATAGTCTTTTACGTTTCTAACTGTGTACATTTGTGTATTTCAAGTTAATATTAGTGAAATGTTTTGACACTGTTTTAGTTCCATACAAAATAAACTGACTACCAAAAACAAGGAACAACCGAAAGGCACAAAGGGTGGAACCTGAAACCCAGAAACAACCTTGGAAGAACCTGGGTCGGCGTAATGTATGAAAGTTCTGAGTTTGGTACAAGATGCAATCATAGAAGACCTCATAAATTTTCAGCAGATTTTCCACTTTAATTGACTTCTGACATAAAACCCTGCAACAGTTTCTTACCAGTAGGTCCAACTTGAAAATCTGATTGTATAAAACGTGGGGCTATGTTATCACAAGTTCAATGAGAAGTGATTTTTCAATGTACAGTCATCACTTCCCTCCACATTTGCAAATGTGACACTCGTGGACCATCTTTTAGTTTGTTCTGCAGCTTTTAAATGTTCTCTGTAATATTAACACTGTAATTTTATATGTCAGTCCATATCTTCTTTTTTCCAGTCATATCTTCAGTGTCTTGGCCATTGAACAGCTTTATCAACGTAACAATAGACTGATGAGTTTGTACGGAAAATGCTTCTTTTCTAGACATACTGAGACAATACTTGAACTTACAAAGTGTGATGTTTCAGATAACCAGGTTCTCTGCTGTTCCAACATCATTGCACAAGGGTTTTCTAATGATGAAATATCCATTTAGTGTAATAATTTAGCCTTTGTATTCTTAAGTACATATTCCATTAAAAATCAGCCGTTTTGATTTATAATTATTTACAACATTAATAATGTCTAGGCTGTATTTCTAATCAAGTTAATGGTATATCAACTGTACGTATTTATTCAAAAACAAAGACATTTCTCAGTGATTCCAAACTTTTAAAAAGTTGTAGGTGTATACAGTAAGTCGCTTTGGACAAAGGTGTGTGCTACATGAATAAATGTCAATCTATATCTATACACTATATTGCCAAAAGTACTGGGACAGCCCTCCAAATCATTGGATTCAGGTGTTCCAATCACTTCCGTGGCCACAGTTGTATAAAATCAAGCACCTAGCATGCAGACTACTTCTACAAACATTTGTGAAAGAATGGGTCACTCTCAGGAGCTCAGTGAATTCAAGCGTGGTACTGTGATTGGTTGCCAACTGTGCAATAAGTCCATCCATGAAATTTCCTTGCTACTAAGTATTCCACGGTCAGCTGTTAGTGGTATTATAACAAAGTGGAAGCAACTGGGAGCAACAGTCTCCTCATAAAATGACAGAGCGTGAACGTGTTCTCTGGAGTGACGAATCACACTTCTCTGTCAGGCTATATACACTCACTGGCCACTTTATTAGGTACACCTCGCTAATACCGGGTTGGACCCCCTTTTGCCTTCAGAACTGCCTTAATTCTTCGTGGCATAGATTCAACAAGGTGTTGG
>JABJVR010000041.1:2401420-2420015 GCA_025773905.1 Chitala chitala | reverse complement strand
GACTGAAGACTTTTGTGTTCCCAAACTAAACCAGAACACAAAAGCTTAATAAGTAATTGGTTTGTTGACTGTAGCCGCTACATGCAGTGCATCTGAGTGACAGCTTTTTGTTTCGAGTGCTCTCGTAGCCTTTGCCCTCGGGCGGTTTGTGCTGTGATTGTGGCGTGTGGCGTGTGGCTCCAGGGGCAAGTCTGGGATTATCTGTCTCCTTTCCTTTAACACCCCCCTCCCCTTCATGTCCTGACACAGTGTAGTCAGCAGCCAGCAGGTGTGACCTTTGTGTCTGTGTCTTTATGCAGCGATTTGGAGTTCTCTCCTCTGCCACATCCATTACCTCCTGTCTGAACTGGCCTCTTTGTTTCTGACACCCGTTACCTCTGCCCACCCCCCCTTCACATCTCTGTGTGGGATAGTCGCCCCGGTCACCCATCATTTGTATTTATGACCCTCCGTTTTGCAAGTTCAGAGCTCGACTGGCTGACGTTGACAAGCATTAAATAGGCAAAGTTAAACAAGATAACATAAAGCTGTCCTCATCGGCAGCATCCATGAATGATGCATTACCTACTGATGGAAGTCCTTCCTGTCAAGCTGCTCACAAAAAGTGACATTAAGTGCTCGCAGAAAAAGCGTGCGTGATTCAGGAACAGGATTGTTAGCCCAAAGCTCCTATTAGCAAGTTGGACTGGATTACCTCTCCTCAAGCTGGAAATGTGTACAGCTAGTGGCTGACAAACACCCTTTCAGCTCTCAAAACTCAGCTGTCCCATCAGCTGTGAATATGCTCCATCCCTCACCTGACACACATCCTCCACCTGTCTCACTGCTTTCACCTGACCCACATCCCTCACCTGTCCCACGTCCCTCACCTGACACACAATTCACTTACCTGTCCCACATCCCTCACCTGATCCAATTCCCTTACCTGTCCCACATCCCTCACCTGATCCATAGCCAACAAAACTTGCCAAACCTTTGCACATCCAGTTCTTTAGCTGATATTGTCATCTCATATGTCTTCATATGGCCAAGTGTTTAGTTTTGCTAGTGCAGCTACTGTGGTATCTTCATGAGGGCCAAATGCAGGTCAGAGTTGGCACTGGTAGCTTTCAGGTTATGGCTAATGGATCTTGATCACAGAGGTAGATGTGTAAAGTGATTAGATTATTTATAGCATAGTGCATTTTACAACAGCAAAACTGAAACAGATGGTTTTTTCCAAATGTGTGTCAGTTGCGCTTCTAAAGGTTGAAAATGCTTTCAAATTACAATCACAAGCTTTTTATAATCACCTGTAACAGCAACATGGAACATCATATTTAAAAGACAAATTTTCATTGCACAAAAGCCTAAGCATGAATGTTACTGATTTTTCTACTTCAGTCATCTTAGAGCTATGTTACACCAACTGCGTGACAGGAAATCTCTTTACAAATATTATACAGAATACTAAAATGTGATTGGGCATTACTTTCAATTTCTAATATGGATGTTTTTTTACATAAGGAGACTGGTATGGGTCTCCTTATGTTAAATTTACATAAGTAAAATAAATAAAAATTCCTTATTATATCTCCAAGTGTTGTGCTGGTGGCTGTGCTCTCAGATGAAGTTGCCATATGTTGCCCTCGATGTAGAAGACTTTGTGGCGTATGTGAGAAGTTGCACCCCATTTGTGTGTGGAGGCTAACTTGTAGGTCATGTCTTCTCATAATGCAGCGGACACGGTGCACCGGATTAGTCTCTGAGTAGTGTGTACAGGTCAGGCAAAAGATGCTGTGACACCCTTATAGATGTTTTTTAGCATACTTTCCCTAGGTGGCACTGGTGCGCTCATATGCACCATCAGTCTGTTAGAGGCTGACTTGGATGTGTCTTACCTGAGCAAGGTTGGAAACAGGAGGAGAGTGTGACGCCGGTGGCAGTTGGATCAGGTACAGAGGTGATGATTCCACGGGAGGCAGAGACAACACTGACCCGCCCCCCCAATCAGTGACACTTGTGCTGCAGATGTTGAGTAACCAGATGCAAGGGGGGGGGGGTTGTGTAATAACAGACAATAGAAGACAGAGGTTCCTCAGATATCTGAGGCTATAATCATTTCTCCTGAGTATCACCTAATGCAAACATTTATCTTTGTGGTGACTTCATCTGCTCTTCTAAAAACAAAGATGTTCTAAGTGGATGGTCTTGATAAACATAACGTTTCTCCTGCAAGACAGGTAGGTCCTCCTCAGTTAACCCTCCTGCTCTTGCAAAACCAGATCAGACGTAATTGTCTACCCGCTGCTCTGTCTTTTTCTAACTCCTTTATTTATTTATGAGCCCGTGCGTAGAAACAAGTGAAGGTTTGGGAGAGGTGGCTGGGTAGGTGGGTGAGCAGGGGGATGGGGGGTGCTTCCTGACGCATTGTAAAGCCTCGTCGTTTCTTTTCAGGGGAAGTGTCACACTCACGGCATGACACTACCATGCCCCCCCCAACGCACACACATACACCCCCAAATCAGTGAGGTAGGGGGAAGTCTGCAAGTTCCTCTTCTGCTCAGACACGGGTACCTGTCACAGCTTTCGGCTGGCATTCCGCCGATATGAAACAAAGCATTTCCAGCATCCCTTAAAGACATTGTCTGTAGGCGGCTTTATCAAGGCGCCAACCGAGCCGCCTGTCACTTATCATAGCAGAGACGAGAGAAAGCAGGGGGAAAAAAACACCGTTCACTTAGCGGAAGATGGTGCTCGGGCACATTGTTTATTTTGGGCCTCGGTGGCAGCGACTGTCATGGAGAGAAGTAATCACCGCTCGACATGTCAGGCGTCATTGTTCCATGTTCAAAAACGTGCTGAGAAACCAGCAAACTGTTATATAACCTCTGATTTTTTTTTTTATTTTTTTTTTAAGCACGTGTCAGAGCCGAGCTATTGAGCTATCAGAGTGTCGCGAAACGATCTTACTATCGCATGTCTTGGGGGTGGTTATCGGTGGCGAAGAAGACGTGAAGAAGTTTGGGCTCTCCGCAGACGCCGCCGCCCCATAACGGTCTGAAGGAGGCAGCTACGCCATCTCCTTAATGTGTTTTTGTCAGCGTCGGGGCTAAGAGGATATTTTTTAAGTTGTTGCTGAGGACTTCCGAGAAGCAAATCTCAATTAGCGGCCTACTGGCTGTATGTCTTCCTGCTGCTGTCGACAGAAATGAATTTACGATGCACGCTGTGTGCGGTTGCCCCCCGTACAATTCTTCTAATAATGTGGACTTGCCCGGCAAGCTGTTGCATGCAACAGTAATGATTAGATCTTCCCTAATGAACCAACGTAACTGAAAGGCCCCCGGTAGCAACTGGGGAAGTGTGGCCCAGCAGTGAGGTAATGAAGGCAATTGGCCTGTAATTTACTTACTTACCAGAGCATGAGAAGCACATATGCAACCAGGCCCTGACTATAATGTGCCCAGTAAGAGTGGATGAGAAATGAGCAGAGGTAAAGCAGCCGTGGTAGGCAAGGCTCTCGACATGCCTTCCAGCAGCTACACTGTTGAGCATTACACGTTCCATTTGGCTATGCTTGTTGTCACTTGGTTTGTTTAATTTAGTTGTTTGTTACCCATCACACTATTAATTACTTTTAACTGCTGGAAAAGCCATGCTATTTTTGTCAGTTGTGCCTTTTTGTAAATTCTTTAATTGCTGTTTGTTTGGGGTTAACTGGTGGTGACCATACTTGTGTGGGCTGATAATAGATCAGATTCAGGTGTGTTGTGTGTTGCTCTGAGAATGTTTTCAGGAGTCACTGTCTAATGTAGTTCTGTCCAGTTCTTAGTGCATATCAGTAATTATACAGTTGTATGATTAATCGCAGTGGTTTCTTTAATTTAGTATAAAACAGCTCGCTGTTGTTCGATGGATTTCTTCAGTTGCTTGTTAAAAAATTTGGATCCATACATTAAAGCTGTTTTAGTAAATCAGTTTATGCAAAGGTGATGTGCTGAAAGCGTAATTATTATGATGTTGTGTCAGTGGGATCCTTGGTAACATTTCGGTTTGCTGTGACCCCTATTGTGTGTTTATCTCCTGAGCAGTGACTTGACACACAATCATGGAATGGAAGACGATCTGATATTAAGTACTGAGGCTCAGTTTTCATATTTGTGAGAGAAATTGCACACATTTTATGGCTGCTTTATTTGTGATTAATTATTCATTAGCAACATGTTAATTGCTTCAGCACTTCTGAATCATTATTGCTGTGCTGAAACTAGAAATACAATGAGCCCAGTAATACGTTAAATTAAGGATAAAAAAACTGAAATGGAAGCCTTCTCCAACACTGGAAGAAGACTGATATGAGCAGCCTCAAAGACGTGCCTGTATTATTATGACAGTAATCTGTCTAGACAGAGGAGGAAAAAGGAAATGTTTCCTTTGCACAATTTGTATACTGACTGTAGTGCATGCTGCTCCTATAGCTGATGCAGGGACAGTCACTGTGTGATTTATTAGAAGTCAGACCATTCAGCTGTCCTCCTTTCACAACACACAACTGTGTGCCCACTGCACTCCAACAGCCATGTGTGTTTGCATGAATAAATGAATATTGAAAAGAGCCAGTATGACTATGTCCCTGTTCAAAACAGTTAACAGAAAAGTTCATATCCCTGCTCACCTAAACTTTGTTAGTGCACACCTGTCAACAGGTGCATTTATCCTCCAGCACAAATATGGCTCCGATACCGACAGTCACCAGAACAGTTGTTATGAGCACGCTGAAAATGCACATCTGTGTTTTGCTGCGTGTCTGTATTTGCTTCCTGAATGTGCTCCTCTTTCCCAAGGTGGCCTTTGGTTTCACAGACATTGCGGAAAAACTGTCAAACAATTTTAATACAGGTTTGACACAATCACTTCTGGTGTACTTCTGTTTTATCTTATGCACTTCTTTACTGTTTTTATTAAAGAACACAGTTGTCACTGTTTGTCACACATTTTTGTACTGGAGTGCCCTTAAAATAATGGTGAGTTGGCTGCCTGTTATGAGCTGTGCAGGAGTTATGAGTGCTGCACTCTGACATTTCTCTGCCTGGATAGTCATCACCCCCCCTCGTACCAGCCACGACAGCTGGAATGTCAGCCGTCAATCAGGGATGCTCTTTCAAGCGGCCCAGCAGAAGGTCAAGGACTAGAGTGTTCCTCCACTCACTCCCTGGGCCAGCTGCAGCTGCCGGACTCTGCATTTGGCCTTGTGAGGTGTAGACGCCTTTATAAGCTTTTGTTGTGACTCCTGTGGTCTCCCCTCTCCTCTGTTGGAGGCTTTTTGTATGCTCTTAAAGTGGCCAGGACTTAAAAGACACACAACAAACGCATGAAAAACGTAAAACATGCCCGACACCACGACAGACCATTGATCCGCTGTTCAGCCAGTCAAAATCAATGTGCTTTTAACAAGCAATGCTCTCCTCTCTGCCATATGCAGTTTGCAGATTAGACGTGTGGTGACACCAGCCTGGCCGATTGGTCATTAAGAAACACGGCTGCTTCGGTTCATATTCTGTTTGATCCTCCCATCGATTTAGCCCCTTGTTACCTCTTTGTAGTGATCGGGGGAGCGCTCATAGCCACCACACAAGTGTTTGCTTCCGCTGTGGTTTCAGGAGTAAGAAAGAGATTTCCTTCCTCCATACAGTAGGGAGGGCAGCGTGTGGGAGGGAGGGGGGACTCACGTTACACCCCAGACTCGTCCTACGATCCCATATCATCTCAGCTGTCCCTCAGAGGGCCCTTGGTAATGAGGGGGGGTATTAATGTTAACCACTACCGTGGCTCGCTGACAGCATTTTTTAAATGTGTGTGGCTCACCGGTGTCCTTGGGTGATGTGGTCCAGGGGGATGCTGGGACATGTTCTACGCTGGGACAGGTGCAGAATTAGTTTTACTTGTCCTTTATTAGCTTAAATGAGTATCAGTGTTCCGTAAAGTGCTTCCTGATGTAAACCATACATTTGCCTTTAGGACCTCTTTCGATTGGCATGCAATTAACAATGTTGAGAACACAAAATATAAAAAACACCCGGACACTTTAAAACGATGTGCAGTGTGCGTGATAGCAGCGGGGCTTTAACGAGGGCCCACAATGACTCCATCACGCTGCCTTAAGGACCATTAATGGAACTGAGGACCACCACATTCCACCGCTGAGAGACACGGGGCCATCACTGTGGGAGGACCAGAGCCAACGTCAGCATGATTAATGGGAGTACAGAGTCAGTGGCGAAGGGTCAATCCGTTTCAAGCTTGTGGTCTCTATAGCAGCTCCTGCTGCTTCCCTTCCATGCTGTGGGTGTGGAGGGACTACGTGCTTACCGCTCACGCCTTGGGGTCCAGCTGCTGCATACCTTGGCGATTCAGTTTAAGTAGATGGAACAATGGACACTGTGTCTGTAGCATTTAGTGTTTTAAACAAAGCTGTTTTATATAAAGATATATTAAAATAAAGTCTGACTCTCACAGGTCCTTGTGTTATTTGTAGTCATACATAAAAAAAGAAACAGTTTTTTTCAACAGATTCTAAATGCTTCTATTTTGTTAAGGCTCAGTGTGGAAACTGGAGTGCATATAAAATCCATCTGGATGGGACAAGGAGCAGAGAAGTGACTGTCGTGCACAGATCCTGTCCTTTCCTCTCCGTCTGACTTCCATGGGTGTTCAGTCTTATGCTGTCCTAGTCACCCGCGATTCCCTCACCCACTGTCCCAGACTCTCAGTTTTATTCACTCCGTCCACATGTGATCTTCGCAAAACAAGGGCAGGCTGTCCTTGTGTCCTGTTTTACCTGACCAAATTAATAGTGGTTAAGGCAGCCTGGTTTGGAGTTTGAGGGTAGAGGGGATGTAAGGCCCGTGTCTTCGTTTGGGACAGTGCCGTGAGAACTGGGACATTAGCAGCAGAGGGAGCAGAGGCCTCTCGGAGCTGTGTGCCGTCATGCTGTCAGTGTAGCACAGCTGCTAATAAAACAGTGCTTCATGTGCAGCGATGGCGGAGCGCACAGAAACCAGGAAGAAGAGCGAGAAGGAATGCTGCAACACACAGAAAATAAAGGAAAAATGAGCCGACATTCTGCTGGCTACGGTGTATTTTATCTGCTGCTGAGGGAGAAGACGGGGATTGGGAAGAGGTGCGCTGTAGGAGCGATGACACTCCAGAATAAACACATTTACTGCCACACTGAATTGCTGTGGTATCAGATTCTACAACCTCATTAGTGTCACTAATTAAAACTCCAGCTCTTGACTTTGATACTGGTGGAAGCAAAAAAAAAAGAAACCTATTGAAGAAGTACAGAGATCACACACGCACGCACGCACGCACACACACGCAGGCAGAGGGAGAAAGAGAAACAGAGAGTGTGCGGTGGGGGAAGAAGGAGGAAAAGGGCGGAGGGAGGTTGGTTGGGAGAGAAACGGTTACAGAGATGGATTGTAGTGCTCATGAACATTCCCAAATTATACCTGTTTTTTGCAGCTTTGATGAAATGTTAAGTACGTTGCGGCACAAGGCGTAAGGCAAATTAATCAGCTTCCCTGTCTGTGCTTCATATAAATGACAATTGTGTATTGATCACGCATTTGTGAAAATGCTTGTTTGTGTCAGTTTTCCTGAGAGGGTAGGGGCTTCTATACAGAGGATTGGTGGTTTAGTCATTGTATGGAAATAGAATAGCCAAGGTATTGAGACAGACAGAGTGGAAGGTGGGCGTTCGAGGGGGGGGGTGTAGGTTCAGATGAGAAGAGTATTGAAGAGAACAGGGAGTAGGCAGCACCAAAATTCATGTTCCAATTCTTTAGTAATTAAAGCAGCAACTTCTGAAATGCCATAATAGCTGTTAATTAGGGACCTGCTTTTTTCAACACAATTTGCTAATTAGACGGTGCATTGGTGCAGTGTATCTCGCTAATTATTGGAGGGTTGGAGCGACAGACACTTGTGACTTGAGTGTAAATGACACCATTATGAGGGCCAGCAGCACTAGAGACCTGCCAGAAACACTTAATTACTCCTGGCCTGATCCGCAGCCAGGGAGCCTTTTGTTTCTGTGCCCTGTTAGCGACAGGAAATTCAACCATGGACAGAGAAACAAAGCAGAGGTCTTTGTATGTCCGGTACCTGTGCGGAGTAAGTTGCTGTTGTCATATGCACGTTGTGAACAGGATGGTTATCAGTGGCCGTTCAGTAACGGCCGCTGCCCTTGTTCTCATTAATAAATTGCTGTTCTGGATCTTGCATTGTCTGCGTTTCACGATTGCCTTCTGAAGGGTGCCCAGAGGAAAAAAGGTGAAGTACAGATGGCATTCCATAAGTGCTGCACTGCAGGGTCATGTGACCCCTTTGTTTTTGTCTCCCATGTGTACATCTGTCTCCATGTCATTAAGGGGGTGTTTCTGATGCAGGCAAATTCCCACTGAAGTCGGCTGAATTTTAATGCGTGTTCAGTTTTATGCAACATTGAAGAAACGGTGTCACCAGAAGTCATGTCCTCTGTTAGGTCTGCGATGTGTGGACAAGCTTGCTGTGAGACAATTCAGTCTTAGCCCCTTTTGAAGTAGCTTCCCCGTGCATTGCCTTGTCAATGCCATAAATAGGTTGAAGTGCTTTCTTTGAGTTTTCCTGTTTCACAGAAGGCCCTGTTAAGCTGGAAATATGGTGGTGAGTCACTGCCGCTTGGCTGTGTGGATGGACAACACAGCAGTCTGACAGCTGCTTCTTATCCTCTTGTCTCTGGGGGCAGAGTTGCACCTCCGTGTTGTCAGACCGTATCTTCGGTTTTGCAAAATACCCAGTAGAGTGATACTGCAGACTGGTGGAAGTCAGTGAGAACCTTCAGAGACTACGAAAAAGCCATCCCCGTGGTGCGTTTGTCACAAGTACGTCCTGTGTCATACCGTGGAAGTTTCTGTGGCACGTGAATATACACGTTAGGGGACGGGAGGGGGATTTTTTATATTAGCCCCCTTCATTTTTATAACTTCAGTGCTGCTTTGTGCTGGATTTGGACATAGAACAATGATTGGCCAGTATCCAACAAAGGAAGATGATTATTATTATTATTATTATCATTATTTTGTTAAGGTGGCACAGTGGCGTGGTGGTTAGCACTGTTGCTGCACACCTCCAGGCCTGGGCTTCAATTCCCGCTGTGTGTGTGTGGAGTTTGCATGTTCTCCCTGTGCTTGGTGGGTTTTCTCCGGGTGCTTCGGTTTCCTCCCCCAGTCCGAAGATGTGCAGGTTAGGTTGATTGGTGTATCCAAATTGCCCGTTGTGTGTGTGTGCCCTGTGGTGGGTTGGCGCCCCGCCCTGGGTGTCCCCTGCCCTGCGCCCTATGTGCTCTGAGATGGGCTCCAGGCTTCCCTGCGAACCTCACCAGGAATAAGTGGTTAAGATGATGGATGGATGGATGGATGGATTATTTTGTTAAATTGTATTTTTCAAGACGTGGGTATTCTGGTTTGATAGCATTTTGTTTTTAGTATCACAGTTGACCGGGTCACCTGTGTTGTCAGTAGGTACATACTGAAGAAATGGTGTCACTTCTGTAACACCAGCACAGATACTGGCTTCTGTTTTAACTTCATATTGAAAGTAAAGGTGTGACACAGTTATGGAGAAGATCTGATCATTTTTCATGGGAATTAAAGTGTGACTAATTTTGGTGCTATGCTCTTGTCCTGACTCTCCATATTTCATTCAGTTTTTTTTGGCATTTCCGTCTCTCTGTCTTGGGCATGGAGGTGGACGAGTTGCCAGTGCAGTGCAATCTTACGTCATGTTGCAGGTTGTTAGATGCGGCTGAGATTCCCGTTTCTCCTCTACGCCTTCGTTCATCCTTAGCAGCATCTGATGAACATGCATTGCAACATTTACGTCTGGGAGCATTTGTCAGAAATAAATGTTCACTGCAGCTGTAGTGAGAACATGTGGAATAGTGATCTCTGTGAGTTCACGATGTAATCCTTCAACACAGACACAGTTCACTCAAGACTTGGAGTGAGGTGATTCTCTTAAAGCAAACTCTTCTTCGATGCATTCCTTCATACGCTTGAATTAATCCCTACAAATTTCCATAGAGATGTGATTTTAAATATCCTCTGTGTTCCCCATTAATTTGAATGCTTCACCCGGTCTTGTCTTTGAATAAGGTAGACATACAGTGTCTCGGCCAACCCAGCTTCATTAGCCACTGTAATCAATAATTTAGGCTCTTTTCTGTGCTGGTTGAAGACCGAGGGATGTCCAGCTTCCTCTTAAAGTTAACAGTCCCGTGAACTTGATAAGTGTTCCATCATCATGTTAATCAAATTACTTATGAACAAAAATTGACAGTTTTCATTAATTATAAAGGATTATTCTAATTGCAATTCAAATTTATTCATTTAGAACAGACGGCATTCAGTAATATTTCAAGAAATTTGCATATTAAATGGAGAGGGCCGGCCATTAAGTATGGTAATATATTCATATTTCCTTATTTTTAACTTCTGGGCCATATGTGGCGCCAGCACTTGGGCAGGTGAAGGTTCTAGAACACGCGCGGTTTTGTTGGCAAACACAGAGGGGGCCGCCGTCGTGTCCTTCGGGCTGCCTGCTCTGTCTTCTGACTTCACTGGGAGGAAAATAAGAGAGAGAGAGAGAACCCATTTTTTTGGCACAGAAAGACCCAAGTACCCGCAAGATGACAGGCTAGTGTGGCAGCTGCACGCATATTACCCCTTGTCCTTTTATTTTTTTATGGGTAGGGGGAGGAGTGGGAAATAAAGACCATATTACATTTCAAAGCAAACATGGCTGTGTCATTTATGCTTGTTTTGATTCTATTTTTTTTCCTCTAAAGCCATGATCAAGTCATTAGCTGACAGAACTGTGAAATTGGGCCTTTGAAATTCCTGAAACTGCCTTGTGTGTTTGCACGTTCTCAAGGTCATCTCTTTAGATGAAAGAAGGGGGGGCCCCACAATTCCCGTTAGCTGTTACTGATTCTGCTCCCTCAGGTACTACACTGGGCTCGTCTCCGGTGTAGCGCCCCCATGCATGTGCGACTGTTACAGCCACATTTCTGCATTCCTGTTCCCCTTTCATTGGTCTCATATATCCCTGCGATCCTCCCTGTGCCTACGCTTTGCCTGGAAGATGACCGGCATTTATAAAACGTTGTGGCTAAGATCACCTATACGGCATGTTTTGATGGCCTTCGTACCCGGTTTTTGTACAGCTCGTGGTTTTCGCAGGCTGGGCAGGGAGGCCTGGGATACACGCTGCACTACTCTGTGCTCTGTCTTTGTGTAAAGTGGGGTGGAGCAGTTCTGCTGTCGCTACCCCTGTTCCGCGGGCATTGCCGTCTGGGGCCTGTAGTCGGCATTTGTGGCCCACATAGCCCACCGCAGCTGTTGCCTTGTGCAATTAGGGACCACTGTGATTCCGCTTGCTTTTAATGATGGCTAAATGCAGGCCGCGTGCTGGCATGAATAATGGCATCTCCGCTCCCCTCCCACTCGCACATTGGCCACCGACAGGCTCCATTTTTCAACCACGCTGGAGGAGGGCTGGCCTGGGGCACAAACTGCTGGTTTTGGGACTGGAGGGGGGGCCACACGACAGCATCAGCACACGCCTGGGTCCAGGGACACCAGTGTTGCCCCCAGCTGTGTCGGTCCCAAGGCTGTCATAGCTCTGCTACTCAGATTAATGAAGTGCAATTCAGAGGGAGAGGCACTTAAATCAAGTCCCCTCCAAAACCACCTCCAATTACCCGACCACAATCACCCACAAACTGAGCCACATACGTCCATTATGTCTGCGCACCCTTCAAACCCGCTTTCTGCTATCACGCCTTATACACACAACACCAGTCACTACGCAGAGACGCACTTTAGCGCCTCTATTTGTACTCTTTATTCAAACTTATCAAACATTCAAAGACTTTATTTTTCTACTTTTTGGAGGCTCCGAATGGTATCACACGTGATGTGTGTAACGAAAGCCAGCACGTAGATGTCACCGCGTGTTTTGTGAACGCAAAAAAAAAAAAAAAATCAAACGTGATACCACTAAGAACAGCAGGGTTCCTAATTAGCCAACTCTGTGGGGACATGTTTGTGTTAAATAGAGGGACATATGCATGCGAGGCGAGAGAGTATGGGGCGTCCGCTTCCTCAAACAACAGACATCTTGCACAGTTGCCATGACGCTGTCGTTTGTAGGCTCGGAGCAAAGTGAGACTGAGCTAACTACCTCAGCTTGCTGTTTTCACTGCATTTATAGGTGTTCGCTGTCACCTGATTCCCGAACTGCTCATCCGAGCTCTGGACACAGTTTTTCACAAGATATCTTTGCTTTGTTTGATATTAGAACAGTCCTGGAACCGCAGATGGCATAATTTTGGAATTTGTGTGCCGATCAGAGTGGTTTGGAATTTTGAGAGGCCAAACGTAACACCAGGATGGAACTCCATGTATTCACTGCCAGGGTGGGGTGGGGGGTCTCTGTGCACTTTGGGCCCTTTTAAAACCTGTAAAATATATTCAGAAATATGGCAAATATGGTGGGTAAGATGAAAAACCCCATTTGTTGTAAGAAATATTTAAAGATGGCTCGAATGTACAGGACACGGCCACGATTAGGTGGAAAGCATACATTTATAAATCTTTCATTGTGAGGAGATGTTGTGACTAAATAAAATATAGGACTTTAAATAGAAATGAGCCAATATCAAGGTGTCCCAGGCTTTCACTGCCACGCAAGGTTCTGTGGACTGACTGAATGGAAATACGAGATCCTCACATTCTCAGTGCAATAATCACAGAGCTAATTGCATTTCTATATCATTGACTTCCTGTTAATGTTTTCTTTAGATTGCTGTCATCATTACTGTCAGGGTCTTTAACTTTATAAATCAATGTAAACTGTTCAAAGTTGCTTGTCACTTAAAGTAGAGCAGTTATTCCAAAGTCATAGTTTTTAATCCAATCATAGGTAAACATTGTAAAGCTTTTCCAGGTACATTCCAGGATAATTAAACTCTTTATGATTATCTGTCAAGGTATCTCTCTGGTTTTGTTATCACATTTCTGAAGTGCTCTTTACATTATTCTGACAGTTACCAAGTGATTGTGGTTCTTTTTTATGTCTTTCAACACCAGACCTAAAACTGTGACTTGGATTTGTGCCTGTTTGTTATAATTGCTTTATAATAAAGTCATTGGCCTACCTCCTTGAGCCATGCTCTGCTACCAGGCTAAACACCTGCAAAATTCCTTACAGAAAGGTCAGGAAGGGGTTATCATAGAAATAAGTCAGTACTGAAGTATAATTATTATATGGGGGACTATTTGCAAGTGGTTATAGGAGCCTTTGAGGGGGATAAGGAGGAAGGGGCTAAAATGGTGCATGTATTTTACATCTCATTAACAAGTGCAACAGGGAGACATGACTGATTCATAAAGGTTTGCATGGATTTATTGTGTTAGTTTTTTATATCACCGTACTGAAATCCTGGACTCAGGTTTAGAGATTGTCTGGATCTGAAATGGCTGGGAGGTTGAATCCTCCCAGCCATTTCAGATCCAGACAATATATGATACATGGTTTCAGATCCAGACAATATGTGATATATGGTTTCCTCGGACAGTGCTGTGGACCTGAAGCACCCCATGTACTTCAGGCTGGGTTTTATATGTTAATGTACATATGTTTATATTTGAAAACATTAACAATATCTCGAAAAACCACATGTACAAGCACATATTGATTTGTAAAATTTTTGATGCAGTGCTGTTTTCCAGTTGTAAATCTTCCAGTTTTCATGGTAATTTAGCTGCGCCATGAGCTGAACAGCGAGATTTCAAGCACACATAAATGTCCAAGTAACGGTGAACTTGAATAAGCAAAGATAGAAGGACATACTATGTTTAGTACATAACTGTGCATGAGGGCTGTGTATAAGAGAAATAGCACAATATTCTGTAGCCAGTGGATGTTGCTCTCATGTTGACCATTATGGACGTGTGTCCTTATGTAATGAGTGGCATACGCACCTGTATGTGACTGACAGTAATTTGCTCAGTGCCACCTTTCTGGTCCGTCGGGTCTCTCAGACTCTGACAACAAATGCATTAGTTTCACATCAATCGCACACTGAGATGTAGGCCTCCTCACACACACACTCACCAGCCACAAAGTCAGCTCTGACCCCATCCTAGCTGTTTGTTTCCCACATTGTTTTGGATTGCAATGAAAAAGTTCCCACGCTTTTTTTTTTCTTCTTCTCCTCCTCATAGTTTTATGGAGAGAGGAAGCGAGGGATGCTTGCAGTTGTGAGTCAGAGAAACCCAAACTTCTCCCCCCTGGAGGAGTTTGTCATTTGGACTCCTCTCACAGCACCCCTGTTCAGTCTTTTCTCTGTCTCACTGATGGCGCTGTTTTTCCGAAGATTTTTCACTTACCACAGGTCCGGATGTGAGACATTTAGTGAAAGTTATCCTTCCACCCCGACGCATGACCCAACCCAAACCTGCTGTCTAGTGACCACAGCATGCCTGACCCCCCAGTTTGGCTCTGTGTATGCAAACACCTACACGTCACCATATCCATTGCAGTGAGCTATAGATGGGCTCTTCCATTTGTCCAGTAACGCAGGGGAGACCTGTTAAACCGTCTCCAGAGCTGTGAATCCCTCACTTTATGGTCCAAATTAGCTGCACACTGCATTGCTTTTGCTCAGGAGATCATTTGCATCACTCAGCTCATTTCTCAGCAAGATAAATATGACATGAAGTGTGACTTTCCCTGAAATAAATTCTGTAAACAATAAAAGGACCTGAGGGACGACTTTGGACTCTCCCATTTATATGCCATGTCAAGACAAGAGGAAGGAAGGATGGGTCGGCTTAGACAGTAGAGCTGGTTATGAGCTTACAGAACAAAGCAGACAATGTTTTGTTTAATGTGACCCATTTGACGGGGAAGTCTATGCTGTGTTTTGGGAATAGGAATTTTATTATTTCATCAAAAGTACAGCATTTAACTCATTACGCTGAAATTTATTCTTTTTGATTTATGGATGTTGACTATGTTGACTTAAAGTCTCTACTTCCACACAAAATGTTTATCCACTATTTAAATAAAATCTTGAATTGTCGTGAGTTTCTGTCTGCAGTTCTTTTTTAAGCTTAATGATTTTTGGTTTATTATTTTGTGTTTGTCATGTATTTACTGTTATCGTGACTCTTGGTATAATTAAGTGATAAAACGGACCATGTGCTGAATGTGAGGGGCAGAACTGCAGTCCTGATGTGCTGTGTGGAGATGAGGAGGTCACAGTTCAGTCCGCTGCTGGTTTTTGATTCGCAGCAGATTTTCCTGGGAAAATCACAGGCAGCAGAATAGGGTGGTGTTGTGTTGTACTGTCTCTCCATCTTTTGTTCTCCCGTGAGAGATTCTCTGAGTATGTGAGAGCATGCAGCTTTAGGGGAGCACAGGGTGTCCCAGCAGACTTCCAAACCCCTCCCAACACTCCACCCCCCTTCTTTGCGCCCATCACCCACCGCGGACTTACTGCTGTCACACGTGAAGAGTTCAACCTCTCAAAGCATTTCCTCTTTATGTCCATTAGACCAGACTTCACTGCTAAACATTATTATATGATTCACTGACATGGCTAGCTGCTTAAGCTTTAATCAGCACAGTGCAAGCCTCCATGATGTGCATGTGAAAGCAGTAAGGAATAACACAGACAGTGATGTATCTCAGACCTGGACAGCTGTGGCCTAATGTGGTTTATAACTTTCCTTCATGCTTCTTGTCTCACAGGTGTCCTTCAGTCACATGACCTACTTTTGTACTGAGAGCGCAGTGGCTAACTGGAATCTCAGTGACAAAGGTTTTGTATTGACACTGCATGGCTAAAGCTTCGGGGATGGAGGCTTCAGACAAGCATTACAGGAATTACCATCTTGCGATGATTCTGGAAGGTGCCATGAGTGAATCTGCTCAGTTTCCCTCGGGGTTCCACCTGCTACAAACTAAGAAAGGTGCCCTGATTGAGTCTCTGATTGAGACTAATATGTGGTATTTTATATAATGAATGTGTGTCTGATAAGAATAGTAGCTGTTAGCACACATTCGGTGAACCCTAGTTACATCCTTCCCAGAAGCCCTACACCATATCAGGTGGCTTTTTTATATCTAATAAAGTTGAATGTTTATTTGCTCTCTGGATTTACATAGATTGTGTTTCAAGGCTGTTTTCTGCTACATTTTTTCTTCCATCTGTAAAGTATTTAATTGTCACAGAAACGTAGGAATACTAATATCCGTAATTGCTCTGCTGTTCAAAATTTGTGATTCCAAACCACTCAAAAGTCAGTAATTAGCTAAGGCACAAATGAGACGGAGTCAGTAGCACCAGAACAATGGTGTTTCTATAATCCCAAAGAATAATAACCATCTTTCTGTGCCTGTCATTGACTAATCTCTGGGCGCTAATTAAGCATGAGGCTCTGGGTGGCTGAGGAATCTGACTGGATGCCTGTCCAAGGCGATTGAATGTTATGCCCCACAGCAAATCAGCGCAGCTGCGCAGCTGTGTGAGAGAATGCGAAGGAAGCCGAGCTGGATGACGCCGTATGGCGAGTTAATTAATAAATTATGAACACCTGCCCCGTTCGAAGCACTTGTTCTAGACACGATGTTTGATAGAGCAGGCTGTATAACGGGGACAGGTGCGAGTGAAAGCACTTACAGCATGCTAAGAATTGAATTCACCTGGCAACGGTGGTGTAATTGAAGAATTACCTAGAGCGCAGAAACGGTTTTATTTTTTCTAGTTGTTTACTAGCAGGGTTCTGAAAATTGGTCATGGATTGAAGAGAATATTTGACTTCTTTCATTTGTCCCTCATGGTGATGTGAAATTTATTTTCCTGTGCATTCAAGATGAAGCAAAAGATATGAACACAGATATGAGCTACATTTAGGCAAAGTTGCCTACCTTCTGGGCCCAAAGGTAACATAACCCAGCAATTACATGGGATGGGAAGTAAGACACTAACAGTAAACTCATGTGCATAATCTGGAAGACATTTGCATGACTGTTCATCATGTTTGTCTGTGAACAATATATAATTATTTTATACGTTTGTGCTGTACTGTACTGTAGCTGGCTCTGTCTACAGTAATTATTGCTCACTATATGCTAATCGAACAGTTATTTCATAATTTTATTCTGTTCCACAACACCTCTGCATTTTGGCCGTTAAGGCACATGCTTCGTATGCGGTCCCTCCTCTCATGCCCCTCCAAGTGGAATAAAAATCTAAACTGCCTACCAACCTGTGTTCCCGGTAGGCAAAAAAAAAGAAGATCAAGAAACTGAAGGACCGAGGAGAGAAATAAAAAGTAGTAAATCTGCACTCCTCTTATTGAGCCCTCTGCCTACAGAAGAATTAATCAGACAGGCTGTGAACACTTGGAAAGTGAGGGCTGAAAAGACAACTGTGATGCATTCACACAACAACACTTAGGGCTAATGATTTCCCTGTCTGCCAGCCCCACTAGCCTGATCTAAGCCCTACCACCCCCCAAAAATCAATCTCTCATTCATGAATTATTGAGATGTTTGCCTTCAGCTTCTAAAATATAAAAGAGGGTAGTCAAGCCCCTTCATCTCTCTCCTCTCTTTATCTCCCTCTTGGCTTGCTTTATTTTCTCTCTCCCCCCCCACCCCGGTCTTTAAAAGGAAAGCCCTTCCAAGAATCACTTCTCACAATTCTTCTGGGAGAAGAAATTGGTTTGGAAAGTGTACAGCTGCGTGAGTTGTAATGCGCATGCAATGTATGATTTGTTGCCACATTGGCTTGGTGGTATCTTTTTTTCCCAGTTCTAATTATGCTGGTAAATCTTGTGTTATAAGCGGTTTGCGCCGTGGCCGCTGAGTGTATTGTACCTCACTATTCCTGTTACACGATGACCATGCTGACCTTGTATGGTGTGATTTATTGTTTTTTTTTGTACCTTTCAGGGTTTCTAATGCAACTGTCTTGTGAAACGTGACTTTGTTCAGCTTACATCAGCTGTATTCTCCGCCTGTCTCGATGGCACAGTGTTGTTCTTAGGGCAGCAGGACGGTGGTTGACAGACTTGTAGCATGAAGGCTGCTGATGCAAGATCAGAATGTGCTCATGTCCAATTTCTTTTATCCTGAGCAACTCCGTATAGCAGCTGGTATTCTCAGGATGCTGTTGTAAATTGCTTTAGTAAAACATTCCATTCTGTAAAGACTGTTTAGTGTAATTTTGGGCAAAATATTTTTTTAATAATTTATTGTATTTTCTAAAGCATTTATCCATTTCTGGGTATCGGCATGCCTGGAGCCTAACCCAGAGGCAACAAGGCTGTTCAGTTCCATTCCTATTGATGATTATAATGCTACATATTTTGTTAATGATAGTAAGAGTATTAGTGATGACACAGATCGCTGAGTAGTTCTGTTTGGTAATTCCACACCATTGCCGCCCCCCCCCCCCCCCCCCCCCCCCCCCCCGGGGCGCGAAGGGGGGGGG
>JABJVR010000041.1:2385934-2400762 GCA_025773905.1 Chitala chitala | reverse complement strand
CCCCCACGCCCCCCTCCGCCCGAGGGAAGCTATGAGGGAGCGTGCAGGCTGCCTGGACATTATCAGCATGTCTGAGAAGTTCACACTGGGGTGGAGGCAGCGGGTGCTGGAGCAGGGCTATGCTGCAATCTGATGTTCGTTTGATTAGCGCAGCCCCGAATGAATCTGGACATTTGGCCATGGACAGGCGAACGGGACCATAGCAAAAGGCTGAAACGTGATCGCGGCGTACTCAGCGCACATCCAGCACTGTCTTGACCTCTCCTTACGTTGCTGAAAAAATGTGTTGAAAAAGTGAGGGGTTTGGACTTCATGTAAGCACTGGACACGTATACCTGCTGCTTTGGAAGCGTTCATTGAGTTTAATGTAGGTAGTAGAAATTACTGTTTACAAGTGAAAGTAAAACTGTACGGTACGGATAATTCCTCTATAATTTACGTTGATATAGCTCTCATTACAGCTGCCACTAATAAATTATTGTAAGTCTAATAATGATAAAAATCATGAGATGTTCCATGGAATTTGCTTGATTGACAATTATTTTTGATGGCCTCCATCATTGCCCTCCTTGCGTATGGAGACTGTCACATAATTTGAAACCACATTCCTGACAGCTGTGCATATACCATTTCCTTGGAAAACACCAGAATAACCTTTGTGCTAAGTGTTCTCATGTGGCACTATTGTACTTACAATAAGAATCCTATAACAAGCAACTCTTGTGCTTGATAATAAGTGATTATTAAATGCCTGCTGCAGTGTTTTTTTTAGCGGCCTGGATATGCGAAAACAGTATAGCGCACCACGTGAAACCACAGCCGCAGCTGGATGTGAAGTAGTCCGTGACCGAGCTTAGCACACGAGCTGGTCCTGAGCGCTGGGGTGTACCGCAAGCACTAACACTTCACAAGGGGCC
The DNA here is from genome assembly GCA_025773905.1 of Chitala chitala. NCBI lineage: Eukaryota > Metazoa > Chordata > Actinopteri > Osteoglossiformes > Notopteridae > Chitala > Chitala chitala. The sequence goes on along the minus strand of JABJVR010000041.1, from coordinate 2,399,845 downwards.
CTTTGACCAGGCACGAATACGCCTGCTTGCACTGTAACATTTTTTGAAGCTGACAGTGAGGCCTGCCAGCTGTTGGAGAAGGCATTCCAAGGTGCCAGAGAGGGCAAGTGAGGAAGGAACAATGCCCGCTACGTGTTACAAATCAGCTGTCAGCGAGCAGACCATGGAGGATGGCTGAGGTCTTTCTGAAGACACCATGAGTGACAACTGTAAGGACCCATGGGCCAGGACAAGGCTGCTTCAAATGTGCGCTGGAATCCCCTGCTGGACCGTCCATCACGTTGGCTTACCACCTTTAAGGGTGACGTCCAGCCTAAGAGATGAACCTTACCAGAGAGCTGTTCTGTTCATCCTCCCAAAGGAGGCAGCATGCTCTTTCTGTTCATGCTAACTAGTATTCTCAGTCTCCCACAGCTGAAAATAGCAGAGAGGAGACAGGGTCACCAAGCAGGTGTTCAACAGGAGCCCAACTGACACTTTTCCTTGTGTCGGGCTAATTTTTCAAACGCTCTCTGCTAGGACACCTCTGTGGCGGTTCAGTGGAGGCGTGGCCTCCGGTCAAAGTGGTGTTCGCCGTACTGTCACAGTACGATTCTCCGGTGTGAGTGTTATACGTTTACAGCAACAGCTCTGCACGGTCAGCCTATCAACCTCCTTGAGCCACACCTGCTCTCCTGCACTCGTTTACAGCGCCCCCTCCCCCAAACAAACCTTTCAACCCCCACCTCCCCCAAGTTTCCTTGTCTTAGGGTTATGCTCTTTCACTTCTCTTTTGCATGCCACAGACCCTGAGACGTGCTCGCTAGTGTGGGAGTTAAACTTGCTATAAAAAGGTGCTTCACGTTTGAGTAAACATGCACACAAACACCAGGTTCTTCCTTCAAGGCTCCTGACATGAAAACGTTGCGCATGGCACATACAAACGTCCCACAAGAGGCCCTTCATGAGCCTGTGACATCTTGAAAGGTAAAAGATGTGTCCCATACCTATGTTGTTTTATACACAATGTCTAATGATCACCTTGGTGATTAGACGACAGTTAATGCATTATGCAGGGGAACAAATAGGCGGTACGACTAGAGTGACAGACAGGTGTATGAACACTGTCTCCAGCACCTCTGAGTCTCCAGCGTACGATCTGGTAATAAAAAAAAGAGAGGGAATACCAGATGAGGGGGGGGGGAATGGTGAGAGAGGAAAAACATCAAGTGCAAATGGGAGAAAAGGGAAGGAGTGACAGAGAGGGGAAAAAAAGTCAGGATCAGCAGGAAAGCTTGAAAAGTTGCATGGAGGAGAGGAGCACAATGTTGGGAATAAGAAAGAAGGAACGAAAAGGGACCAGAAACACCCCCCCCCCATTCATTCCGAGGTCTGCGTTAGCCTTCATAAAATATTAATGTTGGTTGTGCTCAGTGCCATAATTGCCATCTCAGTCTCTGAATAATTTATAGCCTGTACTGTTCACTCCGTCTCATTTACTGATGGCCCAGGTAACACCATACATGTAGATGGCAAAGCAGTAATGCTGCTGTTTTGCATTAAGTAGCAGAATTAGATCACCTCCCAGAAATCGGGATTTCTCCAGTTCTGGTCTCGTCGCCGCTGACACCACAGCTTCCCTTGTTAGAAAATGCTAATTTTTCAGGACGATCGGTAAGCCTCTCTGCTATGAAGACGTTGGTGAAAACAGGGCACAGGTGATGAAAAGCAGATGTATCAGTGTGGGGAGGGGCATGGGCTGTTTTGGAGTTCTCTGTGCGGGTAAACACCATCCTTTTAAGAGCTGTAAACACAGGCTTGTTAGTCCAGAGCTCTAACTTAACTATATGCTGGGTTCAGATTTTCTTGTGGAAAAAGGACTGCGGCGCCGGTTTTCACTGAAGAGTTTGATTCTTTGGAGAAATGGGAAGCGTGGTGCTTAAGAACGTGAAGCTTTCTGGGTAAAAAAAATCTGAAGCTTTCTGGGTAAAAAAAATAATAAATCTATATATGATGTGGTACCCTTGAGTCGTATGCTTGAATTGAACTGCTGCTGTAAAAACACCCACCTTTGTGAATGGGTAAAAATCTTGCAAGAACCAGATGACCAGTTAAACATCTAATTCCTTTGGTAGGTCAACCAGGGTCTTGTTATTAAAGGGATATAACACTGAATGTTGGCTGACATCACTTCGGCCATGTAACTGATGTGTACTGGAAGCCAGCAGCACTGCATGCATGGCTGTGCTGGACACGAGCCTCTGTGAGGGCCCATCCCTGGTGCCAGCACAGTGGGGAGGAGTTTTATGATGAGCCTAAATAGTTTGATTCCTCCAGTAACTTTTTGTAGAGCTACTAAAGATTTGGGTTTCAGCATCCTGTGTCTTAGATGCTAAAGCTAGCACTAATCCTCATCCATAATATGGCTCTGTCTTATGCTGTGACCCTGTTTGTACATATTTTCGTTCAGTAACTTCCTCCACTAAATGGAAAGAAATGCTTGTATAGCGTTCCATTCACATGTGTACTGTGCATGGGTCATTTTCAAGTCTAACATCTGGAATGCTTACGAGGCCCCCACCATGTGTCCCATAAACCCTAGATCTTCTCAGGGCAAAGGTGTCAAACCAGCTGGAAAACTTCACACCATCCATGTACTGACACCATTAGCTTTAAAATGCTGGAATTCTCACATTGTTACAAGATTCCCTTTGCATTACTGTGCACCGCTTAGCTTGACGACGACTTGGCCAAGACCAAGAGTGTGACCATGAGGTTAAGCCAAGTGTGCAGAGGGTGCAGAAGGCAGCTTCATGGTCTCATACTCACTCGCTGAAGCCAGACAGGGCAAGAGAGAATGACAGACAGGCGGAAAACAGGGAGGAGAGCAGCATTGTTAGGCACTTGTATAGCCTCTGGTCCTGTCCGCCACATTTCTGGCATTAATCGTCTTGCTCTCTGACTGGTCTCAGCAATCTCTATTACAGAGGTTTGCTGGAGTTTGCTTGTGACGTGCTGAGTGATGACATGCAGCCATTCCATTGGTTCAGTCTAGGTGCCATCCTTCACAGGCTCCACACTTAGGCTCCTCCCACTCAAGGCAGTCACTCTTTCAGGCATCACTGTGAGCTGCTTCCCAGGCCCAGTCACAGATGCAAAATCCCTTCAATTTCAGTTTCAATTAACTTTGATATAGCACCTTTCACAACAAGTTGTCTCAAAGCGCTTCAGCTTCGGTATTCTTGGTCCTAGGTCAAGGGCAGACTGAGAGGGTCTGGCCCACCCACAGGAAGCAGAGGCTGCTAGATCTCTTTGTCTGAGTAGAAGTACAGCACTCGCCCTGAATATTGAGGAAAAAAGAGGCATAGCATGATGACAATGATGTTTGTGGCAAACGTCTACAGGTTTTATGGTTTTTACTGTTCACTGTTGGTGCTAAGCTTACAAAAGTTGGGGGAGGGTGTACCAGAAAACTGGAGAACATGGCCATTGTTTTGCCATGCTTTGATATGTGTGCATGGGCAGGTCAAGAGGTGAGCAGAACAACTCCACTGAAAAGTAATTAAAGAGAGCCTGGGTGACTGAACGTGGCCAATTTACATGAGCAAACGAAGGAAAGTGCTGTTAATTAAGGGAGAGTTTCCCTGATCTGTGGAGGAAAACGGTAACAACTGTTGTCATACGCCGTCCACAGCAGTACCTCCACTCCTTCACCCTAAACTATAGTCGTCTGCATACATCATAATAGTAGTGACACCAAGCAGACTGGATACATGATAGGGTTGGTGGGGGGGGGGGGCGTTCTCAGTCCCTTTGACCTTCTCTGACTGGAGCAGCACAATAAGAATTTAAGGCAGAAGTCTGGAATCATTCAGCTGCGGTGAGCGGTAGGAACAGCATAGGCACGCTCAGTTCCATTAAGATTCAAACAACATGTCACATTACTTTAACAGCACGATTTTTTTTTTTTTTAGTTTTGTAGCTGTGACCCTACAGATACTGTGAGCTTGGCGTGAGATTGTTGTTTGTTCCTTAATTTCTATTTTTAAAGTGAAGCTCAGGTGTCAGTTGTGCAGCAGATGAGTCACCGTCACTCTACAAAACAGCCTGGCAGGACAGAAAAGACGGGGGGGGTCATGCCAGCTGGGTCATGTGACGCCCACACAAGTCTCTGTGCACATCATTTTGGTGAAAACACACAAAAGGCTTTCGCCACTATGCTTAGAAGAGATGAGTTTTGGGAACAAGGGAAGGGGTGACGTGCTCCCAGAATGAGCACACGCACACACACACACACACACACACACACGCATTCTTATTGCACTGAAATGCATTGTCAGTTTGAGGCTGTTGGGAGGCAAAAGGGTGGAACGAAAGTGCTCGTACATCAGGCGGGGTCCGTGCTGACCCCCCCTTCCCTTCATAACCCCCCTACGACCCCCCACCTGAATGCGTTGTGGCCAGTATTGTGACCCAGCCTTTCTGATCATTATTACACAGCTGCTGAGGCCCCTGCTGGGCTTTCCTGGCAGGGTAAAGCCTGGCAGCCTGGCAGCAGGAGTGAGAAGACAGCAGTGCAGATTGATGTCTTCGCCTGCGCAGTAACATACTGCAGACTGATTGATGGGACACGTAGACCTGTCTGCGTTCTGATCGTATTTAAACCAGACAGAGGGTTTTATAGGGTGCTGGAAAAGTTTCCAGTAAAATGTGTGCTGTTTTATTGGTCTTGCAGCCTATGTAATGGACCTGCCCTGTTCAATGAGGCTGAGTAGCATAAAAGGAATTTTTTTTACATTTTTTTTTCCCCACAGAAAAGTATACTGTAGTTATTTCAGTAGCTTGTAGTGACAATAGGAAAGTCTCTCAGAGTAGTGTTGAGAAATACTGTTGAAGTCTGACTGTTTTTTGGCTGGGTTAAAGGGCATGTTTGAGTGCTATGTTTTAATTAGGCTGGGCATATTTAACATGATAGGATTCTAAACTTAGTGAGCAGGTTTAAACACCTCCCTCCCTCTTTAGAAGAGGCTGTTTTGCCTTTACCTTTAGCCAACCCTGAGTATTCCTGCTCTGCTTGATCATGTGTGTGTGTGTGTGTGTGTGTGTGTGTGTGTGTGTGTGTGTGTGTGTGTGTATGTGTGTTGGGGGGGCAGAAAGAGAGAACTGTGCTGGTGTGTAAAGAAGAGGAGATTTTGTTTACATGTGTGTTGTTAGAGTGTGTGTAACATAGTATTGTCAGTTTGTGTGTATTTGCTCACGTGTGTGTGTGTGTGTGTGTGTGTGTGTGTGTGAGACAGAGAGAGATGGAGAAGAGCTGTAGTATGTCTGTGCATGCACTTGCATTTGCAATCCTGAGGAGAGGCTCATGTTAGGGTGGTCCCCAATGACTCTCTCCCTGACAGACGTTGCCTCATAAGGCTGTGTGAATCACTGCCCTGTCATGGTCTGCTCTTCCTCTCCACTGCTGTTCCCAATCTTTTTTCAAGAGACAAAGCCTGCTGCTGTCTGTCTGTCTGTCTGTGTGTCAGTCTGCGTGTGTGCGGGTGTGTGTGTGTGTCTGTGTGTGTGTGATTTCAGAGAGGTATAGGTGGATTTTTGTTGGCTCATACACTGAGAGCACTCATGGACTAGCGTTCATGGACTAACTCTTCCAGACGCCTGACAAGTGGTTGGGTTGATGACAGTTAGAACTGTCCTTAATCAGGAGTTTTAGTCCAAGGATTTTAATCCCAGGCTGATTTGTTTTAAAGATCCCAGAACACACCCTTTGTAAGAAACATAAATGCTGTATCTACACTGAAAAGCAAGTTTTAGAGTTTGGGGCAGCAGGTATGAATTCTAGATGTTATCACTTAGGCCTTAGGCGAAGTATTTAAACTGAATTGTTTTATGGCCCATACAGATGTATAAGTGGTTCACGAAGTGAGATGTCTGTATTGTTTTGGGTGAAGGTTTCTTCTTGGAGAATAAGTGATGAAATACCAAAGGCTAGGGTTAAAATTTTGTTTGCAGAACTGTACTTCTAAACAGTCCTGTTGGCTAAATTGGCATTGGGTCTTTCAGGGCATAGTGTAATACTATAATATGGTGAACTCAGAACATTGGCACAATTGGGAATACATTTCAGCTGTAAACTCGCCACTTTCCTGGAGTTTCAGCAGCCTGCAATTTTGTACATTTGAAAGACAGGATAAAATGCTAACAAATAAGATAACAGTCCCTGCAGTCCCTCTGAAAAAATACTGTATTGTAATCCACTGTGTTCCAAAAACTTTTCAAAAGTGTAACCAAACAATGTTTCTCTGTGTATGCACAAAAAAACGCACAGATGTACATTGAAATCATCATGGCATGATTTTGTGAGACATTTGCGTTTAGTGTCAGACAGCCTTGAGAGATGAATGTGTACAACCAGGTACTAAAGTGGTCTTTCTTTTCGATGCCTACCGCTGTCAACTTACCATTGAACACTCGCATTATGACAGTGCTGGTTATATCCTCTAATGTTACAAGTTGTACTTGTGCAGTCAATGCACTGGTGCATTCAACACTTTAATATGAATTGCTTTGCTGTTTTTGCATTGATATGTTAAGTTCAAAGGCAGCATTGAAGAATTCCAATAAAACTCTTCACTAACATTCAAAAGAGTTTTCACAAAGTATGTTTATGTTTTCCCTAAGTGTGTGTTTTTTGTGAGCTGGCACTTAAGAGTGTGACACAGTTAAGTGGTGCTATGCCTTTTTAAGGACCAGTTGTATCTCAGGGTTACCAGACAAGACGTTCTTACTGTGATATTGGCATGCTTTTGCATGTGAGCTATGGTTTGCATCTTGGTGCAACACAGAACATAGAATGATCACTGCCATGGAGTATGTGCTGATTAATGTGATGTGTCATAACCCTGTGTGTGTGTGCGTAAGTGTGTGTGTGTGTGTGTGTGTGTGTGTGTGTGTGTGTGTGTGTGTGTGCATGCTTTGCACCACACGTAGGTCTCTTTGTGGCTCCCAGAGATTCATATCTCTGCCTAACCTTGCTTTTCTCACTTTTCTCATTTGCAGATTTTTTCTGAAGTTCTTTCTGAAATGCAACCAAAACTGTCTGAAGAACGCAGGAAACCCACGAGACATGCGTCGCTTTCAGGTGTGTATACCCCCCTCCCACCAGAAAGTGTGGGTGTTCATATACCCCCCTCCCCCAGAAAAGGGGGTGGTTTGCACTTTCAGCATGTCAAATGGCTGCATTTATGAAGCAAAGCAAAGTTAGAATTAAAGCTGACAATGCTTGGTGTTCTGATTTTTTCATAAATTCATCCTTGCAAAATAGGAAAACAAGATCGATTTCTGCAAGAACTTTAAGGCCAGGCCAGGCATACCTCACTCTTACTTTGGTCAGCTGCATCAAACTGTAATGGTCCTTGTCTCCATATTTTCTTTCCTTTATCTTCTCTGTGTTCATCTCTTCCACATTTCCCTTATGACGCTCTTCTTTCCTGTTTTTCTTGTCTGCTTCTCCCATGTTCCTCACCAGCTTTCATTCCCTTTTTTAAGGTAGGGATTTATGGTTTGACAGTTAGAACAGCATTGTCATGTGTCCACGCCAGCTGCTGGTGTAATGAGGGGAGGGTTACTTTTCCTGTCCACACCTTACATAGCCACAGCAGTATCTGTTACAGATCCACTGCTCCAGCCAATGGGCAGCCTATCTGCATGCACCTCTCATCCAGCAGGAATGCATAGAGGCTAGATTAAATAAACCATTGCTTCCTCTGTAAAAGAGTGAGACTCGGGCCTTGGTCTTGGGTCTGTCCAACCTGACTCGAGTGGCCATGCTGCTCTGAGCAGGCGCCCCCTTTGTCTGATGTCTCACCACCATGTGATCCTCAGCTCCTCAAAAGTCTCCATCTCCAACCTGCTTGTGGAGCACCAAGCACAGCATGCCCCTTTCCTGACTAACATCATCATGGCCCTAGTGGAATCTACAATATTCCCCCAGCTTAAGTGAGGTTTTCTGTATTGGAGGGCTGCTCTGACCAGCTCGTGTCAGCCACAAAACTCTCGCAGGCATGCAGTGAAACATCAGCTCGTTACCTCTGCAAACGCAGAGCTCTATTAGAAGAGAGTTTCTGCCCTGCACTCGCAGAGCTGATCTTACAGTATATTTCCTGTGCACACACACAGAGTTCAGGGTGCTTCTTAGTCCCGAACCAGCAGTGTAATGAGAGTATCTCCTGGCAGCTGAGACAAGCCGGGCTTGTTAACTGTGCTTAGGAAGCGCTGCATTACCCCCCAGACCTCCGCTCACAGGTTGATCTTAATTGGACCATGGCAGACTGGAGATGATGCGTTCAAATGATCTTGTCCTGTCCTGCATTTTTCGCAGGCCTTTTGTTCGCACCGAGCCGCGTGCCAGACTCTCTCCGAGACTTAATGTGGGGTTTTGAAGGAAACGGGCACATTCATGCATGCATTTTCTCTTCTTGAGGCCAGAACAAAATCAGAAATGAGTGCTTCAGGATCAGGGGCAACTGTGGTTTTGATTTGAACATCTTGACAGGTTTCCTGTTGGTGGTAGGGTACTTCACTGGGAGGCAGGATTAGCCACACAGGATATTGTTTATTTTCTGATGTAGACCCTGATTTACCAGCTACCAAAGATTCTGGAGTTTTGCTAAACAGCATGTTGATGGCTTGTTTTTTAACATGTAGATTTATTAGAATATGGTAAATTAAAAAAGCAAATATTTTTAGGATTCTCTTTTTTACTCAGATACCAAGAAAGGCTTGATGTTTGTTTTTCTTCATAATCAGTAAAATTTGTGTGTTCGTGTATGCACACGTGTGTGTGTGTGTGTGTTAACGCACATGTATGTGTATGTACTTATGGTGAGGCAGACCTGTCCCGTGTGTCACCTTGACTGATGTGACAACCATCAGAGGCGAAGTGTCACAAAGCATGCTTTAGACCACTTGACGGTGGCCTTTTCCGTGCCGCCCGTTAAACAAATGGAGAGAACCTGAGAGAGGTCCAGAGAACCAGAGAGGGGAGCGGGAGTGTGTCTCCCTCAGAGACGGGACGTGCCGTTTGCCAAATCTGCTTCAAGCACATCCTCTCCTGAGAAGCAGAAGCCTCTTGAGGCTTTAGAGCAATTTGGACGAGTGGCTCTCCTGTCATGGGTTGGGGGGGGCGGGTCCTGTAACACAAGTCCAAACACCCTCTCTGATGGTGCTCAACTCACTCCAGTCAGCTGCTCTCCTGCTTTTATGTAACTCTCTTTGGCTGAGATCATGTTTAATTAGTGTTATTGTCCATGTGCTGTACATATTTATGCAGGTACATTATTGTATGTACAACTTTATTAAGTTAATTATATAAAGTATTTTTCCTATTTCAATGTATTATTTCTATCTATAGTATCGGGTATTTACTGACTTAACCCTTTAAAGGCCACACCCAGAAAAACAACATTAAATGCGGATTTTTCTGCATTTCTATGAGGCAATGACTGTATTAAACACCAAAAATTCTTATTCTTGTTTTTTATGTATAATGCCTGTACCACATGGTTGTGCACTCCCTCAAAGGGTTAAAAGTACTTAGAATCACTCATTACTTTCAGGTTTTTACTGTGGAGTCTTTTTGTGTTGACTGATTTTGACTGTAGCAGTAAGGTTTCGTGACCCCTGTGATTCATTAATACCTCATTTAAGGCTGTGTGGAAAGCACCAACCAAGTTTAATCCTTGTATGGTGTTAGGGTCTGTGGGACCCATTATCCACGTTAATTAACAGTTAATAATTAATTAACTAATTTTTACTTATTCTTTCAACGTGAACACCGTACAAGGGTTAAGGGGCGTAAAGTAAACATATAGACCAGTACATTAATGTCTGAGTGAAGGGACAAAAGCACAGATAAGTCCATGGACAAGAGTGAGTTTCAATGGTCATAAATGATGAAATTAATAAAGGAGTAGATGTGCTCCTAAGTAAGGCCTTATTTTTATCCCAGTCGCAAACATACCTGTACACACTGTGTGTGTTTGTGTGTGTATAAATTTATATACGTGAGCCTGCGTTGTCCCGTGTCTTAAGAGGAGCAGAGCATTCTACATGAGGCTGCCTATCTTAGCTCCTAAAGAGACTGTACAGCAGAATTGTCACACGTGCTAATCACCAACTCTCTCCCTGCAGGTGGTCGTCTCAACGACAGTGAGCGTGGACGGCCACGTCCTCGCTGTGTCCGACAACATGTTTGTCCACAACAACTCTAAGCATGGCCGGAGGGCGCGCAGGCTCGACCCCTCGGAGGGCACGCCATCCTTCCTGGAGCACGGTAGGCATGTTCTCCCATCAGTCCGTGTTTGCATTGGTTTCCGATTGACACGACAATGACGAAATGCCAGTTACATGCAGTATGCCTAAAAGAGGCTCTTCAACTAATTCTGTTAATTCGTATGTTTAATAACTTTTTGGTAGCATTGGTGGTTTTTCTCTGTGCTGATATGTATTAAAGGCTCTCTGAGGGTTTTGTCTCGCACAAACTGGCCTCTGAGTTTGTTTTCTCTCGGGATTTTGTGTACCGGAAGTAAAACTATTACCAGAATCAGTGCATAGGCTGCCCTGTCTTCACTTTGGCCACAGTTCACCTAAATAGAGGCTCTGTTCAAATGTTCTTGACCCCAGATAGGACCTCGTCTTTGTTGGAGCAGTTCACGAGGACAAAAATGTCCAAAGTGTTCATTTCCTAGCCAGCTTGTGAAGTGACCATGATGCATTTATGTCAGAACAAATAACACACTGATGGTGAAACTGGTTCTTTAGCTGACCCTTTATTGGTCCATCGTCAGTCCTTTGCTGGTCCATCTTCAGTCCTTTGCTGGTCCATTGTCAGTCCTTTGCTGGTCCTTTGTAGATCTGACACATTTTCACTTGCCTCTGCTGCTCCCCAGTCTCTCTCTGGCTGACAACTGGCTGCCCGTGGACCGGACGTTGGCAGGCTGTTGGTTGTTGGGGTGTAAGACTGTGCTTGTGTTCTTTTGAGATGAGGGCTCTGGCTCCTAAAGACCTAACCCCATACCTCTGAGCCATCTGCTATAATAAAAGACTCGGCCTAATTAGTGTGTTGACCTGTCTCGCCGTCCAGCCCTCCACCACCACAGAAAGGTGACGGCACTGTTCTTGCTTTAAACACTGCATCCTCGGGTCCAGTGATACCAAAATCAGTGATACCAAAATTTTTATCAGATCTTTTGGCGCCCATACAGCTTCCTCACTCTTCTGTGATCACCCATTGGCCTACATCAGGTGAGAGTAGATTTGAGTGCCCCTCCCCACCTCTTCAGCAGGTGGAGTGCCATGGGTAGCTGGGTGGATCTGACCTGTGGGGTGAGCTCAGTGCCCCATCTCCTCACCATAAGGAACTGGAGTATCACTGTGACTGTGCCCAGGACCACTGGGTTGACTCCATTGTGCCACCCTGCTTGTCTGAAGCTCCAGGGTTCTGGATAATTGTTGCCCTTTTCTTTTTCCATTGCTGACTTGCCAAACCCTAATTTAATTTTCTGCACGGTCATTTTCATTGCATGTGTTGATCAGTAAAGCAACAGTATTGCATTAAAAAAAAAACCTCCAAGTGGAGATCTGGTTGCAAATTATGACATTGTTAAATTTGTCTTTATAAAACTTGTTGATGTATGAACCAAAATCTTGCACTGTTGGAAGCAGTCCTCCCAGTAAATGACCACCGACAGATTTCTCTCCCTCATAATGGCTGCTGGGGAAAATTTACTTTCTCCTCCCTGTGTGATAACAACAGCCTTTCTCGGCTCTTAAAGGATAAAAAACAAGTTATTTCCCCCGTGGCTTGTTGACTTTGAATTTACAAAGCTTCGGGAAGATTGAGCATCTTAATCTAGTGTACATATTTCCTTGGAGGACACGACTCATCAGCAATCGACTAAAGCCATTTTCAGGTTATAGTGTCACTACAGGCATCTAACACTTGGTGAAGATGTGCACAGACAATTTAGAAACCGATTTTTTTTGCAGCTGAACAAATCCAATCAATTCCTAATTTTTGCATCTGTGGGCCCTAAAAAGACAGAGATGCACCCCGTCACTGTGATTTTACATGATTGCTTAAGTCTCTCTCTAGAGGTGACTATGGATGTACTACATATGACAAGAGATTAATGAAGGAAGAGGACATTGTGGGAGTAGAGTAAATGTACTGTCTATACACATAGCAAGGGACCAAAAGTGTTGGTTTATTTAATCTCTGTACAAATTTTCGTTGAGTGCTGTTTTCAGATATAAAGAGAGAAGCATGACTGTTTAGTTAGCAAGTTTGCATCTTCGCGCTGCTTGGTAAGGACTGTTTGTGTTCAGTATTTTCTCTTTTTTTGCTATATCTAGAAAGCTGTATTGAGTACTCTCTATATTCACTGCAATATAAATCTTATGTTCCTAATGAAGCCAGATTATATTTGCTGTTAAAACAGTAATACTAGTACAAGTTTTGTTCCTGGGGTCATATCTGTCTGTCTTTTTTGTCAGTGGTTCTCATCTGAACCAGAAGAGAAATGTGGGGTGGCCTTATGACCTCTGACCCCTAGCCACCCCCAGGGCCATTACCAGCCTCACTAGCCTCTAGGCTGGGAGGGCAGTGAAGCAGGCATCAGTGATAGGAGATGGGAGAAGGGGGTCATCCTGAAGCGCACTGAGAGCAGATCCAACAAGGCGGAGGGCCAGTATGAGGATTGGGGGGGTGCACACGGATGGGGGGTGCAGCACAGTGCCACACACGCAGCAGCCCGGCGAACAGATGGTGCGGAGGAAGGCACCAAAGTTTAATCCCATCAGATGGATTCGCGCTGCACCATCTGGGTAATCCACGCGCAGTTTCATTGCCTGGAAAATAAAAGCAGACTCGGGCCAAGATTATATCCACTGATTGCTCGAGTGCTCCTGTTCATCTTTTCTTGCTTTTGAATTGCACAATTGCATTACATCCTGTCTTCACAGTTACTGAAAGAGAAACTCAATGGAGGAGCAAGAAGAGCGAGAAGACAGGACTGAATATCATGGTTTTTTTGTAATAATAAACTGGTTTACTTCAGTGTGTCTGACATGTTGAAAAGCCAGAAAAGAAAGATTACATTTACTTATGTTCTGGCAAAGTAAAAGCTTTTTTGTCTGGAGCAAATTAACCTTTGGTTAAGAGAAAATATTAAAGTTGAAGTTTGTAAAACACAACAGCTTTCTCCTTTGTGATATGTGATGAATAATTTTTAACAGTTTTAACAGTTAAAGACCCTTGAGCAATCATTGTATGTTGCAACTGGCAGTATATAGACTAATCAAAATATTTTTAGCTCAAGTAAGTCAGCAGCGATAAAAAAAGAACTAGATATATATTTTTTTTTCCTTTTTAATGAACAGTCCCGCACACAATGCTTTGTTTTGATCTGTTTGTACAGAAATGTCACGGCAGTATTTCAGGCTAAAGTCTGTCCTTGTAGTTTCCCTATGTGTGTGGTTTCACTCGCTCAGATGAAAGATTTGGCCCTTAATAGGCCAGTTGACCCTTCCCATCAGCCACCACCTTTCCCACACTGGGTGTAAGAAAACACCTGTCAAACTACCCAACCATTTTCCATAATTTAATTTCTGATGTAGCTACAAGTTAGTACTACAGTATTTTTGCAGAAACTTTTCTTAATATGTATAAAAGACCAGAATTCAGTTGCATCAGAGGTTCAACTCTAATGGATGAAACCTTTAAGTTGTATGTTTTCAAGACATTTTTTTAAGTGTTTTTTTTTTTTTTTTTTTTTTTTTTTTTTTTTTTTAAAAAAATTTTTTTTTGAAGTGGTTTTATTTACAAATGAGGGTAATATATTATTTTATATTCAAAAAATAAACAGTTGTAAA
>JABJVR010000041.1:2371327-2383532 GCA_025773905.1 Chitala chitala | reverse complement strand
ACTCATCACTCAGTTCTGTCCATTCAGGCTTGTGGTTACTCGTCACTCAGTTCTGTCCATTCAGGCTTGTGGTTACTCGTCACTCAGTTCTGTCCATTCAGGCTTGTGGTTACTCATCTCTGTTGAGGCAGAGGCACTGTGAGGAGATGTTGTCAATGCTGTGACTGACTCAGTACTTGTTTTCTGTACATGCTGTGCAGGACAAAGGTGAAATCTCAGACTACATGTTACTTAAATTCACGGTTAAGATTACATTTCCCATTGGCCCACCCCTACTCAAACCTGATTACCTGCTGTAGGTAATCAATGTAGTCACATTTGGTATCATGAGTTTTGCTGAAATAAAACTTCCTGCTAGTTTGGTCATGCTGTACTCTTTTTTAATGCCCTTCTTGCCAGTTTAATGGCAATGTTCATATTACTCTTTGGTATTTGTCTTTGCATAACATTGCTTGTGAAATCTAGTACAACCCTAATAATAGGCAATAACAATGAAAGAAATATACTTGTATAACGGAATATAATGAATGAATGTAATTGAATAGCAGATTTTAACACATGCATGATTTATAGACAATCATTTGGGTTAGTAGCAAAATTAGAAATTTCATGACATTTATTAAAATGTCTGCTGAAGCAAGCATCTTCTTAGCTGAAACAATGACGTGCGTATGCACTAAAATCTAAAGTAGTTTGAGAAATGTTTTACATTGCAGATTATGGACTATGATCTGAGTAATTTTGAGCTGAAAAAGCAGGACTTACCTAGAGCTTTTCTTTTGTGTCAAATCCTCCACCACTCCCCACCCCTCCATGTTTCTATGTGTACCCGAAAGCAGCCGCACCATGCATCAAAGCCATCAGCCCCAGCGAAGGGTGGACAACAGGGGGCGCCACCGTCATCATCATTGGGGACAATTTTTTTGATGGGCTCCAGGTCATCTTTGGAACAATGCTGGTTTGGAGTGAGGTTAGTAGTTCTTTTGGGATTTTTTCTTTGTTGTTGAAAGTCCAAATTTTGGCTTGTATACTCATGTTTTTGCAGAGGTGGGCGGGTGATTTATAGTTTCCTCTTCAGAAATCAAGGAAATACGTCCTTCATTCTGATCAGCACATGAAAGATCCTATACAATGTTCAAATCGATTCAGCTCAAACTCACTGTCCCGATGAATAATTTCCTTTGCCAAATTGCCTCATCAAATTATTATTTTCAGTATTTAACTGACAATGAGACATTAATCACTTCCCAGAGGGAACATTTTTTTTTTAATCATCATACCCTTTGAACTGGAAACATTTATTTGCATCTGGACTGTTTTAGCCTATCTCTCCTTTAACCCACAGCTCTTTGGTTTACAGTAAAACCTGTCAGCCATGGCTCAAGTCTTGCTGGAGACAGCCACTTGGGGCAGTGATGTTCCTTTAACTGTGGCTACTGTTTGAAAAGATGACAAAGAACAACATCAGATTGCAGCGTGTTTCACATTAGCCTCCATTCTGTGTGCTACTAGACAGTACATACTGTATGGGTCAGAACTGCACGTTAATGCTTGTAAAATGGTTGCAGTTATACCAAAAAAGTAGTCTGTATTCTGTCAATTTCCTTGAACTTCTCACCCTGTCATGTTTCTTCTTGAAGCTTTTTGACAGAACAATGTGTACATTAGTCTATGTTTATTTTCATAGCACTTTCTCTGTGCCATATGTGTCCACTCTTACACTGGGTAAGGTATACCTTTGTCTGTTTTTTGCATACAATATAAGCATCCTGTATGTCTAACTGACGATAAGCAGTAGAACAATTGTAACAACCACCACATCTGGGAGCAATTTAATACTGCTCTGCCCCCACCCTTTCACCCCCAAGTTATTCTGTAGGCAGTTTGACCCCTGACCTTCTTCTCAAAGCAATGAAGGCAGGGGCCCACCCATCTCCTTGTCTCCAGCATCTTCTCTGCTGCACGTCTGCATCTGATTGGGATGCACAGTAGATGTTTGTTAATGAGAGTGAGCACAAGAAGAGAAAGCTTCTGACCCTGCAGATGTGGGCCAGGTGACCTAGTGTGAGAGGCAGAGGACAGGCCTCTCTAGGACTTTTTTTTTTCTTCAGAACATTAGGGGAAAATAAATTCACAAGAAGGGGGGGAATACCTTAAATGGGGGCAAAGTTTATTTCCTCCTCCTTTGCCAGTCAAGCTTAAGGCTAATGAGCTGATCCAATCTCAACCAGACCTCTTTCTGCCAATGAGGTGTTTTAAAATAATCATGGCCGCTTGTTTATTTTTGTGGTAAATTAGGTATTATACTGCCACAGCTCCATGCCCAGACACAGGCTTGTTATGCACATGGTCGACATTATGTTTTGCCTCATAATTATTTGTTTTGCTTTATTTTTACAGTGATTAGAGTTAATGTTTCAAGTTCCTGTACCAGAATTTTTAAAGTGTAAGAATATAAAAAAACACATTCAGGAGTATTCTAGGTACCACTCATGAGGCAAATTTGTCCTTTACTCGATTTCAGGACGACCCATATGCATGGGCCCTTGGTTATGCAGTTTATTTTAGTGGATGCTCAGGGATCGTCACGTATGCAAATGTTGTAATAATGCAGCTGGGGGAGGACGGTTAGAGCCGTCCGAGCGCTCCACATGCATCTCCAGGAGGCAAAGTCCAGATTCAGAGCCTGTTTCCCATTAGTGGTCAGCCCATGTCATGAGCCAGGGCCCCCCTTTGGGGGTGGGGGGCTGGTTTGCAGGGGGGCTGATCCTGCTTGTTGGGTTGCATCGCTGCCTGCTCCGGTGAGGTCTGTCAGCCGACAGTCAGATGTTAACTGAGCCAGCCACCCCCCCCCCCCGGCTTGTTATTACCTGCACAATCTCACTCACAGCCCCCCATGCCACCCGGACCGCCGCTCCTTCTTCGTCCAATTCAATTGCCTGTGGTCCTCATTCACACCCCAGTTTTGATGTGAGGTTTAGTATAATGACAGGAGGCACGGATCCAGTTGCTGCCTGTTGCGTTTTTGCCCGCCAACACCCCTACACACACAATAACAAATCAAGCCCAGCTGCTGCAGGTTCTGCAGCTGCTTCCATGACGACTCAGAAAGTCTGAACTCTGGCGGATTTTGTTTTCTACTGATGTTTAAAAAAAGAATTTTTAAATGGGCAGCTACAAGGTGTCTTTTGTAATGCGTGGAACACTGAACGCTCACCTCAGATTTCTACTCTATATGAAGAGGGTGTTTATTAACCACATTAGGTGGAGGTTATAATGTGGATGTTGAGCATTTCTTTATTCTGGGTGACTGTGGTGCTCTGCCAGAGCACGAGGGCTCTCTCCCCTGGGGGTCGGTCCCACCTGTCTGGGTGGGTCTGGACTGCCCTGGCTTCTGCCATCTTGCTGCCTGTTCATCCTTGTTTTCCCACTCTGAGGGTCACAGCTGATGCTATCCCTGTCTCTGTCCCATCCCCAAATAGCTCATCACCCCCCATGCCATCAGGGTGCAGACCCCCCCTCGACACATCCCGGGTGTGGTGGAGGTCACCCTCTCCTACAAGTCGAAACAGTTCTGCAAGGGCACGCCTGGCAGGTTCATCTATACAGGTGAGGTCGGCCCTATTTCCCCATCATTTACAGTTTCACAGCACCCCCCACATACGCCATAGAAATATATAATGTTATAGCATCCAGTTCCAGCCAAAAAATGCGTTCTGCTGAATGAAACGCAGACAGATTACTGTCATGGAATTCTACTAATTTCTTCTCAGCAGAAGTTTAATCTCAGTCATTGCACTCTTGCAAGGCTGTAACGTCCTTTATGAATCACAGGTAACAGTAATACACATTTTATCTCTGTTGAGCTAACGGTGGGGAGTATTCATGAAACGCTCTACTTCAAGTGGGGTTTGTGGGGGGGGGGGGGGGGGTAGTTATGCAAGGCTGCTAGAATTAAGAGCCGGTAATGGCTCAAATGCATTATGTGTGACATGTACACAGGCTAACTGCCATCCTCACTGACGGCACTCTCTGATAACGCGTAATGTGCACTTGGAGTAAATATTGGTTCATGATGAGGCCAGTATTTACTTAATTACTGTAGATGGAGGGCTGTTACAACTAATGCCCGTAAAATGGTTACAATTACACAAGGAAAACAGTCTGTGTTTTATTGGCCTCCATCTTGAAGCCATTTGCAAGCATGTGCAGGCATCCAAATATGACCCACACACACACACAAACATGCACGTATTCGCACCACTCACTTAAGCACAGTTCCACAGCAAGATAGTCAGGGAATTAAAAACCAGCCAGCAACGGACAGGGCAGGAACAGGATGGGAGTCTTGTTCCCTCAGCCAATCAGATGGCAGAGGAGGATCTGGTCCTGTCTAAGTTCATGACTTCATCTCACCCAGCTGAAAATGATAAGAACGGCGCTGAAAGACAAATTTGTCTGCAATGAATTCACTTCTACATAATGGAGGGGTGTAGTCACAAACCAATTTGTGGTGGTCTCTCAATGAGCCAATAAAATCCCACAACGATTTGGGAACACTGTAATAAGGTTTTTTTTTCCCCTGCTGTAATTTTTTGATGGGGTGGAAGACAAAAAATGGGACAAAATGCATTACACTTATTCAATTAGGACATGCTGTAATCTAAAGTGACAAATAATGACGTGGAGTAGGGAAAATGTGAGGCGCTCGGCGCACTGGCACCGGACAGCAGAGATAGCGTCTCACTTGGCGCAGTCTGTCAGCACCAAGTTAGCGGTTAGAGTGCTGAAGTGGCAGATCAGTGAAAAGGTGTGTTAATCCAGGGTTGGTAGTCCACGCAGACAGTGCGCATCAAGATGGTTTTCTCTTTCGCAAATTGCCTTTCATCTCATTCTAAAAAACGACAAGTTTTGCATACCTGATTTTCTGTTGGGACAGTTTGCATCAAAGAGGAACTTTTTCCGAATCAGAAGGGTATTTTTTCAAGCCCAGAAGGTGCAGTGTGTGGAAACGCAAAACAAAGTGACATGCTTCAGGGATGCAGTGGAACACTGGTTAGAAAGCTCATTATTTTTGTACATTTCATCCCTATATCTGTGTGTATTATTAATTTTACATTAGAAACATTATAAAATTGAAACATTTTGGTGTTAAGATTTTTATTCCATTTGAACATTTTGATACAGTTTACTTTTCACAATGAGGGTTATATGTCAGTAATAATTAAATCTCGTTTGCACTTTTCTCACATTTTTACATAATTGGTCAAAATGTCAAATTGGTAAATAGATTAACAACATTTTTAAGGACATGGTACACTGATTATTGCCTGTAAATACTGCCCTGAGAGACCTAGCATAAACTTTTTACGTTTTATTGCTTTCAGCATTTGTGCAGTGTCATATGTTGAATTTTAATATTACTTTTCATGTGTTAACCTTTTTGCAAGTCAGTGAAAGTTTATAACTATCTCATTTGAATTATCTGAAATGGAGATTCCAGTAAAAACTGTTAGTCAGCGTTGGTTTTCCGAAGACCATATTATCTTGGCTAGGCAAGAGAAGACAGTACATTTTTTATCCAAAGGAGATGTCTGGTGATCACATCGAGAGATGTGGAGTGACTTCGCAAAACACATTCCTAATGTTAGTCATGACCATAGAATAGTAATCCTCCTCACTCTACTGCACAGTGCTGTCTCCTGCATGTACCAGCAACACTACAAGAGGACTCTGCAGATAAAGCCATTATTTAACCTTGACACCTCTGGGAATGATTCTGAGGAAATCTAAGAGACATTTGTATGCAATCATTTGTTTGTTTACGAGTGATTTGTTTCATGTGACGTTTTTGGGACGTACCTATATTATGTTACTTGGTAAAGTATCTGGTTTCATATTATTATTGTTACAAGGGTTGTGTTTGTCATACTTGGTTTCTCACATTTTGTCATCTGACATCTCGTCCTTTTCTATCATAGTCTGGTGATGAGGTCTCAATATGAGGAGTTTATTTACTTCAGCAGTGATCGGGAACCTTTAGGCTATCTGCCTGGAAATGACAAAGTCTGGATTAAATTTTCATAGCAATAAACATTACCTTTGAATTTCTCCTTTTCCAGTGTTTTTCAAAGTTGGAAACAAAAACCCAGCAGTGTACTACTTGATTCAGGAGGTCAAGGTTATTCTTATGTGGTTCAATTTAAATGTCAATTTTGAAAATGTGTGTTAAATTGCATAAAGCAAAACTGAAATGAGAGAAGGATTTTAGAAACCCCATTTTGGCTTTCCTGATGCTTGTTATACTGGAGACGTCTTACGTTCTGGCCTTGACCATGGTGAAGCCCAGTGCCACACAGAATCATTTCCAAGGTCAGCTTCCTGTATACCTCACTTCCACAGCGCTGCTGTTCTGCTCCTTCGTCTCCGCGCTGGGCGCATCCATGCGAGCTTCAAGTGAGTCTGAGATCCCCATCGACGGGTCCTGGCTGGCATTTGCAAGTTGCCAGAGGGCACTAATCATGGCTGACTGGCATCCGGCCATGATGCTGCACATGGGGCATCTGGCTGCGCTAATCAGCTGCTGCTGGGGAAAGGAAACGCGATGGAACCGAAAGCCTATTTAAATCAATCAGCGCATCGCTAACACTCCTTTGGATGGTGGGACACTCCTGCAGTAGCCAGTAGCTACCTGAAAATTGACTGGGTAGATGCTGGCCACCATTCCTCTCTGCCTAATCAGTGAACATTGTACTCTTGTTTGTCAATTTTTTAATCTTTATCGTATATTAATCTCAAATGAAAGGGTAAAAAGATTAGGAAGAGATTAAAAGAGCAAATGGAGACAAACACAAATGGAATTATGAGTAGTTTTACATGGATTGATCCCATTCAGTTTCTCACTTTGATTCACCTGATGGAAGGGCTGAGCTTGCCGTTTGTCAGCGGTTTGCCTCAAACTTGGAAAACGTATGTGATTTGTCATACGAGCACCATGACTGCCACAGCACCCTGAGATTACCACCCAGGGCTCTGGCAAATTCTAGTCCAACCAACAAAATTGGCACAGTAATTAGGGTTGGAACGGATGGGGCCATTGCCAAGCCACCCACATGGGGTTCACAGAAACCAGGGCAAGAGGTGCCACGGCATGTATCCTGGATCAGGTCTGATACCTGCAGTCCAAAAGCCACGCATTCAGCTGACCTGCTAGCACATGGTGCAGCCTTAGCATGGTGGTATCAGCAAACAGGCGGGAGGGGAATCGACGGCAGCAACAGACACATTGATGGATGGAGCGTGTCTGCATGCTGAGGCATGCCACGCCCCCGTAGGACCCCTGTGCAATTAGACAATATAAAGCCCCAGTGCAATTAGAGTTAATTGTCAGTGGCAATTAAGGGAGATGCTTATGGCACACATTGTTCAGCTGGCACTTTTCAGATAACAAGATGATCAGGGCCAAATGGGCTGTATAAGTTTGTCTTGTTAAGGTGCCTCTGCCTGTTTCTTCCCATCATGCCCTGTCAGTATGCATTGTGTTCTTTGTTTGCTGCCCCATTGCTTTTCCTGGTGCTGGCCTGCTCTCCGCACCTCTCAGTTTTCCACACTTTGTTTAGTTTATGTGATTGGGTGCTATGACACCGTTTTTACCTTTACTGGACTTTGTAGCATGAAGGGAAAGTGTTGTGAAGCTGCCATGAACGTGCCCACATCAAAATCAAGGTCAAGATGTGTTTTATTTGTCCCCAAGGGGGAAATTTGTATTGGGCTCTATAGTGCAATCTTTTCATACAATGATAAAATAAAATGAACATGCAACACCGTAACAAATAAACATAATTACATTCAACACAATACTATATATAAAGAATCATCGCCCAAGAACTCATAACCAAGAATATGTTATATCACGTAATATTAAGAACTATGATACAGGCAGGAATAAAAGAATGTTTATAACAAATTAGTCCATGTTAATTGGCCTGTATGTTGAACTGTCCATGTCCACATGTGAAGAATGCAGTCCTCTGCTTAGCAACACAGATATGAAAACATGGTTGTGCATCAAATTATGATTTTTGGCTACAGTGTGAAACTGTAGAAATGTCTCAAAGTTAAACACTTTTTCATCTTCACTGCAAAAGTCCACAGATTTTTTTTTTTTTGCTGGAGAAAGTGTTTTTCATAAACGCCATGCCACGTTTACCTGACATAAGCACAATGCTTTTTTTATTTACTGCTTTCATGAATTTCATGGCTTTAGGAAGTAGTATGAAAATAGTGCATTTAGAAACTAACAGTCAAATTCTGTCAGACACACAATGATTTAACTGGTCATTTTCATGTAAATACTGGTAGTCAGCTTACAGGTAGAATCTCTGCTCACGGGATTTAAGCAGTGACATCTGTCACATAACCTTTTGGTGTAGCATTTTGTGGAAGGTGATATGACTGTTAGGTGGATTTGACAATTTTTATCATAAATTTAGGCTTCCGAATAGATGTCTCAGTACTGTATAGACAGTTTGCAGTATCAAGGAAAGCAAGCAATCTGTTTTATACCCTCAATCCCCAGTAGAGATTGAAGTCTTTGTCAGATTTTCCAGTATAAATGGCACCAATGACATTTTGGAAAAAATATATTAAAAAATAAGATTTTATGGTATTGATTTGTGGAGTGGCATTGGTTAGGAAAAAAAAATAACTTACTTTCAATAAGGAGGAGCATGAAGTAATAATTCACACTTATTGAATGACACTCAGCCTTGCTCATTGATTCCTAGCAGAAGTGTCCCAGTGTCTGCTCTGGAAAAAAGATCTGCTATACAACAAGAGGAAAGGCGGGAGAAACACCTACGTGTGTGCGTGAGTGAGTGCGTGCGTGCGTGTACACGTGTTAATTAGTACAGGATGGTTTGAAGCAGTCAACTGCTGAATTGTCACGCTCAGTGCTGTCTTCCTGATGAAACACTTTTTTTATCCATTGCATAAAGCTGTTGCACAACAGTGCAGCATGCGTCAGGCAGGCAGTTCTGCTCTAATGTGCTGATCGCAGCCGTTATTAAAATCTTTACACATACGTATCACAGATGGCCTCTGAACGCTCTCGGGGCTCTGGCCTAATGGCTGCCTTGTTTTTGGGCTACACTGTCACCCCTTTGTTATTGATGGCTGTGGGCTGAAAGGCCCCACGTCAGCCTCCCTGCCCCCACCCACCCTTATCCCTTCCTTTCCTCCAGGTCATTATTGTGAAATATGAAGAGTCCTGGATCTGGCTTCATGAAATTTCAATGAGCATTGATCTGTGTGATTGCAAGGAATCCTTCAAGTAATGCCTGATGCCCGCCATAAAAGTCCAGCTCATTTGTGCATTTAAACCGCTGTTAGGAAGTTTCAGTCTGTTGTTATTATTATTATTTTATATTGTCAAGCACTTATTCTTCCATTTGGGATTTTAGTAACATCCTCATTGCTCTGTTTAGTCTTAGCTCATGGCGATAATAGGAGGGGTAGTGCTCAGCAAATATTTCCATAGAAATCATTAGTAACTGGATTTTCTTTATTCAATGCTCAGATGTACAGAACATTTCTGTAAAGCTTCCAGTCAGAACTGTGTTGCGGCAAAAGTGTTTTTTCTTTCTTTGTAATAACAAGCTCAGGTTAATCTTTATATAGGGCTTTTAGAGTAAAAAAAAAAAAAAAATATATATATATATATATATATATATATGTTTCTGATGCTACCATTTAAATCGTACAACAAAACCAAAAATAAATTCCCAACACCTTAAAGCTAAGAGGCCCTACTCATTGTGCAGTGGTAAGCCATGTGCAGTTTTGTCAAACCCTGGAGCTAAACTGATCCATGTACCAAGCAGCTCAATTCTTCTCCTTTTGGTCCAGGATGTTTTTTACTTGTTATTGCTGGCATTAAATGAATGACAAGATGACTAAATGTTTAAATAGAGTTCTGCTATAAACACTGTTGTTGTAGGCTGAACCATTCCCCATGTTTACATGTTCATAAATGTAGTAGATACTTTTATCTAAAGCGGCTTAAAACATTTCACATACGTGTTACAGCGCTACTGGTTGTCTGCCTTTAACCCCCCCCCCCCGTGCCTTGGGAGCTAGCATATCTTGCTTAAGGACACATCTGGCAGCTGGGCCAGGATTCAAAACTGGTATTTTTTTTTGTTTTGCACCCTAGCCTGATGTTTTACCTATTGAGCCACCAGGCATTAGTGATAATTTAGAGAGAGGCAAACCAAAGAAATGTTATTTCCAGTTTGCTCTTATAGTACTATAAAATGATATAGTGGGGATCGCAATATAGTCAGCCTGAACAATGTAGAAATGTAAAAACAGCTTTTTTCTCAAGAAATTGCAGGCATCATAAAGTCATGCAAATGTCATAAGATCGCCTTCATTCAAACCGCCAGCGTTATTCTTGCACTGTTACTCTGGTGTTTCTCACACCAAAAAAAAGTCCAGGTTTTCTGGAGTATTAATTACTTTATGGCATATTGGTAACAATTAGTTTATTGGTAAATTAGTGTTAATGTTAGAAACTTTTGTTTCAACACTTACTTTAATTTAACATGTTAAAAATACACAGATACACAGTATACCTGTGTGCTATATTCTTTATCCAAATATTTTTTTTTTCCACAAGTTTTTCAGATGCCATGAAGTTGTTTTCTCATAAAGTCGTGGGCATTTCAGCAAATTACCGACTTTACTGAGATCGCCACTGTATATTATGGTGTAACTCAAAGTTAAAATTAACATTTATAAGAAATGGCCTGGGGTTCGATTCCCACCTTGGGTCTGTGGAGTTTGCATGTTCTCCCTGTGCTTGGGGGGTTTTCTCCGGTTTCCTCCCACAGCCCAAAGACATGCAGGTTAGGTTGATTGGTGTCTCCAAATTGCCCATAGTGTGTGCTTGTGTGCCCTGCGGTGGGTTGGCACCCTGTCCTGGGTGTCCCCTGCCCTGCGCCCTATGTGTTGATTGTGATATAGAAGATGACTGTGTGACTACTACTACTTCCAGGCGTTAGTCCCATGCCATGGCAGTCGGACCTTTATCTAATGGTCCACCTGTGGGCAGAGACATTGCCATTGATGCGACCAAAGTACTTCAACCAATGCATCATTCCATCTGTCGTTAGGCCTTTTATACCTACTGCCAAGTGCCACACACACTACGGGCAATTTGGAGACAGAAGTCAACCTAACCTGCATCTGTTTGGACTGTGGGAGAACACCCACCAAGCACAGGGAGAACATTCAAACCACACACACACACACACACACACACACACACACACACCTGGGGTGGGGTGGGAAATGAACCCCAGGCCTGGAGGTACAATGCGACAGTGTTAACCACCATGCCAGCCTTATTTTGGCTAACCTGATTTTTTTTTATCCTAAATGTCATCAAGTATAATTTCTTTAGATACCAGTTTGTTTGAGCAACACTGTTCTATCACATTTGAGAGACTGTGGATGCGTTTGCTTTCTAGGCATCGGAACTGTTAAAAGAACAATTCCTTGCATTGCTAATCATCCTCAGAAAGATACTGTGTGCTCACTGGTTGAAGCCAATGGAACTCAGCAGTGGGATTAGGTCAGAGAGTACATAGGTTCATTTTGGGGTCCTTTACTGTACAGTTTTATTATCATTTTGTCATGCTAATGCCTGCAACTTTTATCCATCCATCACCAGAAGAACGACCAGAATATGTACATAAATAATGTTGTCGTGCATGAATACATGCAGCTCGTGTGAGTATCGACACCCCCTATGAAAAACACGTTGGCATAAATTTAACTTTCATTAGATTTGGCTTTACAGCAGTTTTGCATTTGTTTTGTGCATTGCTACATTCAAAGCAGGCAGCACTGAAGAGAGAGACTTGTGTGCCCGTTTGGTAAATCTAAATGATATGCTTGGCTAGTGAGTAGATTGTTCAAAATGTGAAAGTCGATAAGAATGAAGGAGTAAACAGTTCCTGACATGTACAACTGCAGCATGCTGTTTACACAGAGAGCAGCTCCATCCATCTCCATATCAGCACGCTAATGGGCCTTTTACAAGTGCCCCGCCCTGTCCCTCATTTCAGCTCCCTCGCCACACACACACACACACACACACACACACACACACACACACACACACACACACACACACACACAC
>JABJVR010000041.1:2356345-2371227 GCA_025773905.1 Chitala chitala | reverse complement strand
AGAGATAGCGATAGATACATTGACCCATATAGATAGAGACACTGAGAGACACACAGACAGATAGAGAGAGAGAGAGAGAGAGAGAGAGAGAGAGAGAGAGAGAGAGAGAGAGAGAGAGAGAGAACACCTCTGAAGACCATGTGTTTGTGTGGTGTAATTATTATGGGAATACTAAGGGTGAAAGTTTTGGTTCTTGGATTTCAGAAGATGGCAGGAAATCTGAGAGTATCACAGGCAAATAATTCACACGCCATGGCATCAAGGCAGAATGTGTGCACTTACACACTAACACTCATTTGGACAGAACATTTTACATGTGGGAACAGTTGGCCTGCCATGACTTGCCTGTCTCTTAAAGAGTGTTAAAGCATGTGTAGGCCAAAACAAAACAGAACAAATATTACTACATACAGCTTATGCACACTGCTGCATACTTCGCGTGCTGTGGGTTTGAATCTGGCTCTCGGCACAGTGTGTAAAACCAGTGTGTGGAGTTAGCGTGTTCACCCCTAGGTTCTCAAATTTCCTCCCACAGCTCAAACACATTTTGATTAGGTGGATTGGACACCATAAATTGCTCGTAATATGTGTGTGTCATGCCCTGTGATGAGTTGGCACCCTGTCGGGGGTGTTCACCACCTTATTCCGTAGACTGCCAAAGATAGGCTCCAGCACCCCCTCGACCCCGAATGGGATACATGGTTGGGTAATAAATTGATGAAAGATAGATGAAAACAGGGTTAGTAATGTGGGTTTTTATTGTGGGTTACAATATAATTTTACATGTTGTAACTTGAATGACATTAGAATATATGGTATAATTATGAAATTATAATATTGCAAATGTCAATAATATTAGTGCAACTTTTTGCATTACACTGAACTCACATTGGTTGACACATTTGCTGACAATGTAACTTACATGGTTTCATTTCAGCTACAGCACTTGAATTTCATTTTGAGTATAACCTCAGCATTCTGTCATGGTTCTGTAAAGGCGTGCCCTTTGGTAGATGTGTTTTTTTTTATTCAGAGTAAAAAAGCCTGAAGTGAATTATGAGGCCGTAGACAGAGTGTCACTCTCTCGGTCGTTGTTTTTCAGTCTTCCTGCAGTTACCCGCGCCCTACATGTAAACCCAGTCACCTGTAGACACCTTGCCATTCCTTGACATCCCTTTACAGGACGCTGCTTTTCAGGATCGTATCCCAGCAGTGTCGTAGTGCTGCCACGTTCCCAGTGCATGTGTGATATAAGTGTTGGCCCAGCCCATGTGCCACCTCACCGTGAGCCTTGCCCTGCCCTCTTGCCCCACCCCTTGTAGTCGTGCCCTCCAGCCCCACCATGGCCTCCTCCACCAGCCTGCCGTCCAACTGCAGCAGCTCCTCGGGCATCTTCTCCTTCTCGCCTGCCAACATGGTGTCTGCCGTCAAGCAGAAGAGCGCCTTCGCCCCCGTGGTGCGGCCCCAGGCCTCACCGCCACCCACCTGCACCAGCGGCAGCGGGAACGGGCTGCCCGGTGAGTGAGGGCAACGCGCCATCGGGCTGGCATGTGATCGCACTGCTGCTCCCACCTGCCCGCTGTGCACCAATACCCTCTCCCTCCGCTCTCTGCTTGGCCTGTAATTAACACATTCTTCTCTTTTTCCTTTTTCGTTCCTTTTGCAATCCCCTCCCCCATCTCAGATCAGGCTTTTGTGGACTCTAGCAAGTACTCCACTACCAGCTCTCTGCAGGGTCTGGCCTTTTCCTGAAGTATGTCACACTCATTGCCTGTACTGTCTTGCTATCATGCTAACCATACTTTAACTTCAGCCATTTCTGTTTGCTACTTCTGTTTCCGCTTGGCTAAAGTTAGCCGCTTACACATTCTAATGCTGTCGTTAGTCATTTATATATTCTAATGCTGTCGTTAGCCATTTGTACATTCTAATGCTATAGTTAGCCATTTATACTTTCTAGCCCTATTTTGCCATTTTTATATTCTAATTATATAGTTAGCCATTTATATATGCTAACACTACAGTTTGCCTTATTTATATTTTAATGCTACTGTTAGCTAGGCTGCATGGCTCAAGTCAGGTCAATGATGGCATCTTTTCTGTGCCTGAGTCTTCCATGAACATAACTGTAACCCTAACCCTAGCTCTGCTTGTCAGAACACCGTGCAAAAAATTACCAGAAAATGCCAGGGTAAACTTTCATTCCTGAATTTTAAAAGGCAGCACAACATTTGTGCAAACCGAGAGGATTTATAGCACTGATGGAGGTGCAGAACAAAGAAACCAACAGAAGAAAATATTTTATGACAAATTCCTTCAGTGACAGCTAACGCCCCACATTCGTGCTAGTGTGTACATGTTTGATGGGAAACCTCTTTGGACATTAGTTTGCTGATTAACCTTGTGATCTCCTGAAGCATTCCTGAGGGACTTCAGTTCCCAAAAATGAGAAAAAAGCTATAGTGTTTCTGTTGATACGTTTTCTTTCCTCTCTATATTTAATGTTTTCTTCGCTTTTCATTACTTTTGAATCTTGGTGCAGAACCATATGGGCTCTGGAGTCTAAATAAACACAAAAGACACTTAGCTGCAAATTCTATTTGAGTTTGCTTTCATTTCTTTAGAGACAGGATTGTGCTGTGTTTTACCCCCTGGGGATTTGCAAAATGGTCATAGAGAGATGTAAATAAACAGACATCAGAACATTATGGGCTTTAGGGAGCACATCAGTACAAATACAGAGACAATAACAAACGTGACATGGGAAGAAGAGAATGGGTCACCACTAATGTGTAAATTGTTTCCATTGAGTCTTTTATTTAAAAAAAAAAGCCTGTTTGCCAATACCTGTATAACAGAACTCTCCAGCAGCTAAATAATACATACTTTGAATAGGCTGTTTAACTAGCAGCATTTAACAATGGTTACAGGCTTCCCAATCCACACTAACACTGACTCAAAATGCTTAGTAAGCAGACAGAAATAAACCATGTACCATTTCATGTTCTCTTTATGGATAGTCTAATCCTCTCCAGTGATTTCCTCCAATTTCTCCATGTCAGTGGGGATGTGGGTCCACTGAGCAGTCCACACAAGGCTACAAACCCTCTTGTGATTCAGTGGACCCTGACTAGCAATTATTCTGCTGTGTTTTATAAAAAGCAGAAGAGAGGGCAGGTTGCTATCCTGTCACCTTTACATCTCCTACAGTCTGAGCAGGTGATGTGCATAAGTGGAGAAGCTGCAATCTGTGCATACCTGTTTCAGAGCGTGTGGAATTTATATGGGCACACAACCGGGTTGTTATGATCAGACGACCAGCAGTAGCTCAGCACAGGGAAAAAAATCAGTCCAAAAACCAAAAAGAGTTCAGTCACGTAGGCCGACATCCATTTATAAAATAAGAACAATTACAAAAAAATTTTGGAGTTCAATTTCCTCTGCAGTTCTTGGTCAGCCATAGAAGTCTTCTCATACCTAACATGAAGCTACAAACAGTTTTTTTGGTCAGTTGTTATTAACCATTATGTCCCTGGTTATTCATAGATGTTTCACTCTAAATGGATTAGAGAAAAACCGCTCACTGCATGTTTTGTTGGGCCTTTGGCTATTTCTGAATTGCGCGATGAGTAAGTGTTACAGAAACGATAAAATGTTAACAATTTTAACAGCTATGTAAATGCTAAATTGTTAGCTCATTGGCCTGCGCAAGTCCCACTGATGTGAGATCATACTTAAAAAGATTAGTTACCGGGGAGGGTCACACAACCAGTTGACCTTGTGAATGATGCCTCGTCTTTTCTGCCCTTCTGACAGCCATTCCAGGAATGATCATTCCGCAGATGTAGAAGGTTGGTTAATGAAGGTGAAGATGTGCTCGACTGTGAGGATGGGACTTATCAAACTCTGAAACGGGACTGAATCCAGCCCCCCGAAGGAAGCACCCCTTTAACTCAGGCCTTTTTAAGAGGATTTTTGTTTTAGCAAAAAGAGAAACAGTTGTGACTGATTTTTAAAATTTGTAAATGTGAACTTTTTTTTTTTTTTTTTTTGAGAATGGAAGGCGATACCACAATTAATGCCGACAAACCAGAGCTGCCACAAGGAGGAATATTTATTTGGAGAAGCGCGCTGCATTTCATGTCTGCGCATTGCTGTTTTTTCTTTTTTTTCTTACAAAAAGAGCATCATGTCCTTTCATACACTGTAACATACAAGGGACAGTTAATGTAACTTATGTATTTAAACTGAGTCTGAAACAAGATGCGATGCTGAATGGTGAAATGGTAATGGGAATTGACAGTGATTGTGGGTAAACTCAAGGTAAGTAAGAGATAGTTTCTCAGATAGTCCTCGCTCATAAGAGTAGTGGAAAAGTGTGTCAGCATTACTTTGGACAACAAATTATGTTAATGAAACTCGTTTCAGAAATGAGTGCAATTTAGGAGACGACTCAGATTTACAATTATGCCAATGAACTGAGATCCTAAAATTCAGGAACCACTACACAACCATTCTTACATGAACTCGCAAATAGTTCACACTGTAATTGTAAAAGTTAGAAAAACTGTACATAAACCACATTGGATCAGAGCAATTTTTTCCTTTTGTCTATCTTATAATGCTTATAATAGTAATAATGATTTAGTACTAACAATTTTCATCTTAAAATTATTTAAAACACATTTTATTGAAAAACAGTATGAAAATGTCTATGTGTTAATAAAATAATTTTTAATACACTGTGGCAGTCAATAAAGTACAAAATTGTTTGCATTTTGTTTGAAAGAGATATCATGGTGCACGACACTTGGAAAACGTTGACAGCCTTTTGGTATCTCCGATTCAGATCATCGCGTTATTCCTTCTGTTTTAGAATTAAGGACTTTCAATAAAAGAACTATGTAACACTGCGTCTTGTGAATGACATCAGTTTTTAATGCAAATGTTTTGGCTCATAAGAGTCAACAATTTTTACCGAATGTGGTTTATACTGATTATGTAAATAACACACCCCTTCGTGCACATGAGACGCCCTTTAAGATGTGCGTATTTTTCTCTTATCTGAAGAATAAAGGCCAATTCAATTTAGCAGATTTGATCTTTTTCTATTATTGGGATGAATTGCTACTTTGGGTACTTAATTATAAGAACCAGAGATAAGATTTATGCATTTTAAATAGCAAAGAATAATAATCAATATGGCTGGAACATTATGTTATGGCTGCATTTCACAAATCTACAAATATCTTGTATATTAATAAATTCCACCAGAAACTGTGTCATGTGTTACATGTTAATGTGTCATGTCTCGGTATAAATCAAAATAGCCTTGGAGGTTATCCGTTACATATTGCGTGCTTGCACTTTTTAATTATGATCTTTGATCGGCATGAGTCCAAAAGTAAACGTTCTTTTTTCTGTGTGCGGAAGCTGATTATCCGGATTGTACAAGAACTAGGGTAGGAGGTGCTCTAGTCTGCGGTGTGAAAGGTGCTCCAGAACCATAGCGGCGTTGATGCACAGGGTCGCAGACGCAGCCAAGGCATGGCCGACTGCGCAGTGACTCCCACCCACCGAGCTGGCTCTTCTCAGATACTGCGCCACGTTCTCTTTTTATTCCTCATCCCTCGACACGTTCACGGCGCAAGTAATTACCTGGCTTCCACAAGCTGACCTTGCGAAGTTTTCGTTATGACAGGAAAAATTCGTGCCGGCATACGTGTCAATTTTAAAATACTGTCTGCCAGAGAAGGCCAACACCGGGCGAGGGAGCTGTTTGTTCGCTGTTTGTTCGTGTGTTGAGGTGGCTTCGGAGGCTCGCCTGCTGCTGCAGGTAGTTTGCCCGTATTTCTAATGAACATGAGCGCAGCCCAATTACCCGGAGCTCCGTCCCCTGGGTCTGCGTCGTTCTCCTACTCAGCCGCGCTCCCTGTGTGTATTGAGGCCAGGAGAAGTGGAAATTAAACCTGAAATTAATTCTGAAGTAAGGGAACAAAAGGTAATAGCTTTTAGCACACTAGGAATAAAAAAAAAGCCTGAGCAGGAGTTGTTGACCATTCGTGCCACCTTGTGCAGGAATATCAGTATGTTGTTCTTCTTGACCATGAACATATAAATCAGGTCAGTTTGGCCACATGGCTGTTCATCTTGGTGCTGATTTCACAGAAGGGCTGAAAGGGGGTACCCTCTGACTGCACACTTCCTTTATTGATATTTTTGGCCAGGGAATGTCAGATTTTACAGCTAGCACTGTTAAATGTGTTGAAGACATAAGAAGTCGAAAGTCAAATGTTGTGTATAAGATAATGAATGTTACATTAGGTACATTTGTTTAACGTCTTATATATTTATTATATAATTACGTCCAGGTCACTAATGCTATTTCACATTACATTCTCAAACATTCACCAATTTCAGACTGCGAAGAAAAACAAACTACAAAAGTGAACGGATTCTCAAAGATGCATGCTGAAAAATGTTAATATAACCTATATATACCTCGGTACATCATAAAACATTTTTCGTCCCTTTTCTATATTACTGTACTTTTTTTTCATTATTCATTTTAAAATGTGTTTTTGAAAGGTTTGTTTTGTTGTTGTTATAGACCACATGTACTGTTTATTTCCACCTAGAACAAAAATTTTTTTATGCTGTTATTCTTTTTTCTGTTAAGTGTATGATAAATATTTTTGTTTGCATAGGCCTATTTTTTAACTATTAACATTTGCTTACAAATACATATACTACAGAAAGACAGAAAAACATTCTTGCATTCTTAGCATTTAAGTGATTTTAAAAATTATACATATATACACACACACACACACACACACACATACACACATATATATATATATATATATATATATATATATGTGTGTGTGTGTGTGTGTGTGTGTGTGTGTGTGTGTCCTGTTTTACTTTTTTGAGAATTGCAGAATCTGAGAATGCTAATTTCTCATATTGTGCGTTTGCTTGCTCTGAGAAATGCCATCAAAGTAACAAGATATTGGGGGAAAGTATATTTTGTTTTTCATTCTGAGTTTTGTTACCCTTTAACTCCTTTATCTGCTGAATAATTTACTTCCTTGTGTGCTTCTTTTCTGTTTTGAAAGTCTCACAAAAATCCAAACCAGCGGTTTAGAGGCCTTGCTGTACAATCCCGCACCCACAAACTGCATCCAGCATATTTTCTAGGTGATAGATATGGGAGGGGAATAAAGCCCTGTAAATTTAGTGAATAATGTTTACTTGTCATGTCATATCCTGACCTGAGTAATGATCCCATCACATCCAGGGCTTTATTTTTGGGCTGGAGTGTCAGGTTGGGGTGAGGGCCTGGAAGAGGACACTGCATTGAGATTACTGCAGAAGGGACAATTAATATTTAATGCACATTGCAGCTGAGGACCCTGAGACGGGAAGTCTTACTGAGTTCTTTGTTTTGGGACATTGTTCATTATTACTTTCAGTTCATGTACTAGAATTTGGACAACACAAATAGCTGTAACCCAATATTTTATTTTCTTATTGCAAAAATAAAAACAGCATATCTCTCCATGTTTATTTTTTCATAAAAAGGTATCCAGCAATGGATCTGTATCAGCTTTTGAGAAGGCACTACATAAGTTAAACTATTACCAGACGTATAGAGTTGTTCCTATCATGTTCTAAAGTAAATATGGAAGACTAATGGCATGTTGATCTGCAGGCAGTGCAGTTCTGCAAGGGGCACATGGATGAGTGAAAATCCATTTTTTAGCCACAGTTAGCTTGTTCTGTTTTGAGATTTGTATCTTCTTGCAGCCAAATAAGCCTCATACACTTCCAGAAGAAGGGAAACTCTCATCTGATGTGTAGGTGTGACAAAGACTCTTCGTGTGTGTGTGTGTACCATCTGTCCTCTCACAGAACATTTGTTTTGTTTATAATTTTCAGGTTTCGTTTTACCTGTTTCTTTGTTTTACTAGAAAACAGAAGACTGACCTCGTAACCTTGCCGTGTTCTCTTCTTTACATTTTATAAAAAGATGCAGGTTATTTTTTAATGATTGAATGAATCAGTTTTTACTATGCACATGTTAAATCTCTTGATGGGATGACATTACTGAATGAATAAATCAGATATGTTTGTATATATGTATGTATGTGCGTGAGTGTGTGGGTAAGACAGCATTCACAATATTCAATTAGAGCTTCGTCTTCTTTGCCACTTATTCAGTGTTTTTCTTCTTTATTCTTCTTGAAGTTATGATACAGTATAAGTGGTATGTAAGCACACAGTGCCTTACAGTACATCACATACTCCCAAATGCCTCAGTCATCATGTCCTGAACATTCCCTGCACCCCAGAATCTGCTGTTTCAGCTTTAATGTTGTCCAGAAACAGTCGTTTTGAGTGTGGGGTCTCTGTGTCAGAGTGCCAGTTGTGCAGGCTTTCAGAACAGCCCACTTCCTGATTGTATTTGTGTCAGTAGTTGCAGTCTTCATACAGTCACAGCCACAGCTATGGGGTAGGAAGTCACAGAGGGTTTTCAGGAGGATAAACAACTTGTAGTGCTGGCACTGACTATAAGCGAAGAAAAACCAATGTGTTCTTTAACCCTAGTCACTCTAGGTTTCGCTGCCTTCTCTGGGTCCAAAAAATAACAGGCTATAGTCATCTTTCATTTGCATCACTGGTGGCACAGGATTATTTCACCCGCCTCAGAGCGTACCATTTCCTCGAGAAGTGAGGGGGATACAGACAGATTTTCATTTCAGTTGAGTAAACAAAAGTAAATAGGGTTAACTGAAAGTCCTTATCTACACGTTATTGCTTAATCAGATATGTGACTGATAAACATATAAAAAATAAATATCTCGTGATTTTTTTTGTCCATTTATTTCAAATACTGTACATGATCCTACATGTTTAAAAAACTTTACCTAAGTACAAACCAGTATACACGACTTTATTTAATAATAGCAATAACCAGTGTTAAACCCCGATGTCCCCAGTGTTAGTATCCTCATCAAACAATACCAGGTCTTCACAGTTACAAAGTGTCTTTCCTTCAGTATAGGATGCCTCATAAAGGTCTCCATCTTTGAATCACAGAAGAAGATGGCTGTTACTGACATTGACTCCAGAAGCCTTAAAGTTTCAAAAGCAGCATCTCTCCATGCTGTAAACTGGAGCAAACCACAGATGGAACACTGCTTTAAGGTTATGCGTGGATGCTTGGTCAAATGAGTAACATTTCACACAGCTTCTCCAGCACTTCATTGGCAAAAGCTCGGCAGCAACAGCAACATCGTGACTCAAAGGAAAGGCGCACAGCTAATTTACACTTCCGCTTTCTTGCACGAGATGAGGGTGCTTTGTTAAATAAGCACAAATTGTCCTAGTCTCTATAGCTTCAGACAACTAGTGAAATTCTCATTTGTTGCTGTCACAACGTAATACTGCAGACTGATTGACAGATTGCTGTTGTTTCTTTTGATGACACTGAATCAATGATTGTGTTCTTTTATCTGCAGTGTAATTAACTCCTTAAGGCATATGAGACTGAAAATGATATCTTTCATAATAGAGCTTTACTCGTAACTTGTGCCATGTGGCCACGAAGGGCTTGCTTGATTAAGAAAATACAATTTTTAAATCACTACATAAGGCTTTTATCCATCTATCCATTCATTATACCACCTTATACAATTCAGGGTCACGGGGTAAGGCTTTTAATTAGTGGCAGAATGTAAATGGCTGAGGTAATTTTTATTCTTAAAAATGGAAATTATTATATTAGTGAAAAAACCACAAAGAATTATAGGGAAACCACCCAGAATATATATACTGTATTACTGTTTTATTTTAATACGTTTTTCTAGATAACGCCAATATACTACCTATTTAACATTTTCCCCTTTCTTTCATTTTCCTGTAACAACAACTACTTATCTATTGTTATTTTAAAAATTGCTGTTTTAATTGATGTTTCTGAGAGAGAAAAACAAAGGTGCGTTACTAAGACCGCAGCTGTTGATTATTTGAGTGCAATACACAGAGGCATATTCAGGCTAGTATACCTGATATTCAGCAAAGCACACTTGCAGAGAGTCATCCATTTTAATTAGACAGATGCTCACTACTTGGCTGGTTTAATTAAAACAGTTACTTTCAGCCCTCAGGAGATAAGCACCCCTCAGGTGAAGGTAGCCAGACCTATGCACCTCTGTGTGGAAATTAAGTGCTGATCTGTGAGCCCTAAAAGCCAGGACTGGGCAACTCTTCTCAGTTATAAAGCTTCTTTCCTTCAGCATGGAGTGCCTGACAAAGGTCTCCATGTGTACATGTGCTCACCTCCATAGGCCCTTCCCAGCTTATGTCAACACACCCCCATAATGACGGCAGGTGTGGTGGCACTGTGAACATCACCATGAGGGGATGGATGGTGGGGGGGATTTAGAGATGGGGTTAAGGTTATCTATCAGCTAATGGATCGCTGAGAGAGGAGGAATCCTCGTCACGTATGCAACACACTTAACCTTGCCGTAGCTCTTTCGGAGTTAAACATTGCATTTGGACGCTTTGGTTTGCCACATCTCCCACGCCTCCTTCTTCAGAGACCATTGCTCCATCCTGCCTCTGACAATGCCCAAGGGAGACCGGCTGTCTTGCTAATGCGCTGGGGTGATGGATAGATGACTGTGTGAAGATATAATTTAGCAATCACGGAGCTTGCACTATTTGTCCTGTGCGACACTTAGGGCCATTAGAGAGAGCACAGCCATCACCTTTCTCTGAGATCCCTAATCATTCTGCTCACACATGCCACGAGGTTGTCAGTGGTTTACAAAAATGGCAGTGGCTGAACATAATGCCCATACTACTCTTATTCTGTTAAATTATAAACTATTTGGGACATGTAGTGTTGTAAATTTAGAGGACTCCCATGGCTAGATCTGAGTAGATATTGTTGGTGTTGCACATCTTGCTAAGTAGTTACTTTTAATGTCCTCTGTCTTGAGTATGTACTGTTTTTGTTCACTCTCTCAAGTAGATGCTCTTTATGTTCTGTACCTTGACTAGACACTCTTTATATTCCCTTTTTTGAGTAGACAATATTTTTGGCCTGCCTGTTCTTAATGGCACTCTTTATGTTCCCTGTTCTGAGTATAGGCACTCTTTATGGTTCCTGTCACTCTTTATGTTCCCTGTCCTGAGTAGGCACTCTTTATGTTCCCTGTCACTCTTTATGTTCCCTGTTCTGAGTATAGGCACTCTTTATGTTCCCTGTCACTCTTTATGTTCCCTGTCCTGAGTAGGCACTCTTTATGTTCCCTGTCATTCTTTATGTTCCCTGTTCTGAGTATAGGTACTCTTTATGTTCCCTGTCATTCTTTATGTTCCCTGTTCTGAGTAGGCACTCTTTATGTTCCCTGTTCTGAGTATAGGCACTCTTTATGGTCCCTGTCACTCTTTATGTTCCCTATCCTGAGTAGGCACTCTTTATGTTCCCTGTCATTCTTTATGTTCCCTGTTCTGAGTATAGGCACTCTTTATGTTCCCTGTTCTGAGTATAGGTACTCTTTATGTTCCCTGTCATTCTTTATGTTCCCTGTCCTGAGTAGGCACTCTTTATGTTCCCTGTTCTGAGTATAGGCACTCTTTATGAGCCCATTTCTATATTTGTCTATCCTGGGCCAGGAATTCCTGTAACTGCAACTCTATGGACAGCATTCCCAAACTCTAGCAACAAGATTCACTGATTTGTCAGCAGACACTGTTGACCTTGAATTCACATTATGAAATATGTTTATTCAAACTTGATTTGTACTATCATCTTGGTTTCACCTGTCTTTATGCATGCTATGTCATGTGACTGCCTGCATTTCAACAAGGACTGACTTTTTGTTCAATGTCTGACAGTGTCCTATCCCACTTATTATTCAAAGTGCAACAGGCAGTGTGCACCATCAGCCAAGGTGGGAAAGACAGTTCCTGAAGGCTAAATGACTAGAGAAGAGTGAAGCCTGCATTGCTGCAGACAGCAGCCTTCCAGGTAAGTCCCAGATGTCTAAAGTGTTAAACACAAGATCCCTCTACACTGAGACAAAAAAAAAGAAAAAACAAACAATATGAAGCATCTTTCTAGGCACGGTGTAGGTGGAAACAAAATGAAAGGTATTCATGAAAGAGAAAGCTTGGCTTCCCCTTGGGGATCTCAAAAGGAGTGGAAGGAAGAGGAGAGGACTTCAAGGAAAAAAGCAGAGATGGAGAAACAAAGGCCAAATGCAAGGGGTGGGGAAGTCGGGGGGGCAAGAGGCAGGATACTGAGGGGGGCGATGTGGATGGGGGCTGGGGAATAGACGAGAGTGGCGGATGGGAGGGATCAGAGGGATCTGGGGGAACCACTATCTGGTTCCGGGGGGGATGGGGTACTGAGAGAGACAGAATGAAAGACTCGAGACCCAAGAACCACAGGTGGATGTCAGGCCGCATCTGCCCATCCACTCTTGTAACAAAAATAATTACCTGGGGTCAAGAGGTTGACGGTTGTAGCCAGTTGGTGAAGAACACAAGTTTGAGTGACGCAGCCCTGCTTTACCTGCCTGTGTTTTACTTGTTTGTTCATCTTTTGCACCTTTGTGTCAGTGATGGTGTACGGACCTGCTTCAGCATCTGAGGAATCAATCATGTCTGTGTTCTTTATATAGAAATCAAACATATGCTTAAAAAGTGCAACATATGTTATGCTGCTCTCAGAGAATGCAGTGTATAAGGACTATATTCACAACAAAATTAACAGTGTTAATTTAACACTGAAAGTTTTATATAACTCCAACTACACCGACAGTGACCATTTTTACAGATATTGATACATACATGACCATCATTTAAAAAAAAAACAACAGTGTAACGGATAAATTAAAAAATTCAAGAGTCACACAAAATAGTTTTTACCTAAGCCATGTTTTGCCATTGTTTTTAGAATTATTTTCTTTTGTGATTATATTTGTCTTGTGCTGTTATTCTTTTCCAGTAATGTTTATATTTGGTACTGAAACAATACTTAGCTGTGGGACAGTATAGGGTGGGCTTTTAGTTGAATAATACTTTACCCCTGAGAAAGTTACTGAACCTCATGTATTTCAGGTGGTTAACAGGGGATCTGTATTCTATATACATCAGCCAAAAAGGTCTATCAATCAAATAAACAAGCAGCCTGCACATTCTGGGACCAGTCTTTACCAGAGTACCAAAACCAGCAGCGTAGTCTCTGAAAATCTTGAAATGGTGATGCACCTGTTGACAGTACATCTGTGATAAGCCTCTCCCTCCCTGACAGTTGCAGTTGCAGTCAGCATAGCAAATAACCCCGCAATTCTTCCTCCATCCATGTGTCCCAACCGTTGCTATAATTGCAATCCCATGATGTCACTTTACACCACTTAAATATTTGATGAAGCACCTAGCTCAAACCTGGACAGAACTTAAAATGCCTGTAAAACATGCATTAAGGGACTTGAATCCCCACATTAAAGGCAATAAATCTCATCCCTCTTATTCCTTTTCTTCTTTCTTACTCCATCCTGCTTTCCTCGTTCTCCTCAGGGTTAGTATGGGTAAGATCGCTCACTGAGCCAATGCTACATGTTCTTCAAAGGAGGCAGATTCCTGCTTTTTACAGTTAGATAAAACATCGCTTCTTTAATGCCAGCATGGTCTTTAGATAACTCACTTGCCGTTATGATTTTTTGAAGAGAATTTTTCCATGTTCTGTTTAAAAGAGCAGACTGTTAATGATCCCTCTTCCCATAGTTGTCTGTAACAACAGTGCTCCTGGTTTACAGTTCTGTGTTAATATTTTAGTTACAATTAATATCGTTAATAGAAGGCAAAATAAAGGTATAAATTTTCCTTACGCGACATTTAATGTTGGCTTCTCTTTTCCACTGTTAGGACACAGACAATGGGTTTGGGTTTCATTTTTCATACAACATAAAGTGCTAGTCTTCTTCTTCCAGACCGTACATGTACAATATGACAATGAATACCAGAGACACCTGTCAGATACAAGGATGTAAAACATAACCAGAATAACATTTCAGCTTAAGTAATGCAGAGATCTGTTTATATCTTAGCTGTAACTCCAATTTAAATAACGAATATTGACGTTTCTCATTAGTGACTTCCAAGACCTAAATCAAACCGTTTCTAAGTTAACTGTTTTCATATGAAGCACAGTCTGTTCTTTTATTGTTATTTTCAATAATGTATTGAACGATATTACAGGGCTTCACGGCAGTTATGTATTTCAAAGAGCACTGGCAATGGATTGTTTAATTTTGTGCCAGGTATTAACTAACACTGTTGCACAATAAAGCATAAATATGGAAGGGTTTGTGACATCTGGCTGCAGAGAGGTTTGGTTGCATCACCCTGCTGTCTGCAGTCCAGGACCTGAACTAAACTTTATTTCCATGCAACAGTTCTTGAGAAGTAACACTGTGGTGCCATAACACAATG
The DNA here is from genome assembly GCA_025773905.1 of Chitala chitala. Classification (NCBI taxonomy): domain Eukaryota; kingdom Metazoa; phylum Chordata; class Actinopteri; order Osteoglossiformes; family Notopteridae; genus Chitala; species Chitala chitala. The sequence goes on along the minus strand of JABJVR010000041.1, from coordinate 2,356,710 downwards.
CATAAGGTGTGTCTTGTATTCCATGGACTTCTACAACATCATCATGGAAAACCTTCTCTGATAACCTTCCACTGAAAAAGGGTGGTTGGCAAACAGGTATAAATGAACACCATTGCTATGCTGACATCTAAAGAACTCTCATTACATAACAGCTGTACAATGAATTTGCTTCACTGCCATTTTGTTGTAAAATTCAACATTACTATAAGATTTTATATATGCACACTGTATTTGTTTGTTTTGTATAGAAACCATATTAACAATCTGATGCAAAGGACTTTGTGTGTATATGTCTGTCTGTGTGTGTGTGTGTGTGTGTGTGTGTGTGTGTGTGTGTGTGTGTGTGTGTGTGTGTGTGTGTGTGT
>JABJVR010000041.1:2301749-2352524 GCA_025773905.1 Chitala chitala | reverse complement strand
GTCTGTGTGTGTGTGTGTGTGTGTGTGTGTGTGTGTGTGTGTGTGTGTGTGTGTGTGTGTGTGTGTGTGTGTGTCCTACTACACTGCTCCAAAGTTTGCTGCAAAATATAAGGCTCAAATGACTAACACAATTCCCTGACAAATGGCTTATGGAAATACGATAATTAACTTTTATTGGTGTGTTTGTTTTTTACATTAACACAGCTGCATTTACACAGTTGTGGAATGTGTTTACAAGCGGAATGACTTTTTTTGCATGACTAAAATATATTGACCATAATGCATTAAAGGTACCACAATACATTTTTTTCATCATAAAATGGTGGCTCTTGAGAAAAAATATTGTGGTTGACAAATGTATGTCCTTACAGCTTGTAGATTTCAATGTTGTCATTAGTATATATGTCTCTTTCCTTACTTAAGCGTAAGAATAAATAGTATGTCTGTGTTTCTTAAATAGGCATAAGAATATCTGTTTTTTCTACTTTTGTATTTTAAAGGATATTCAATATATGGGTTGTCGTCTTTATTACTACTGCACAATATTGCAAACCCAACAATTTATGGCACATGTACATGAAAATTGTTTCAACTTTATTGGTTAATGATGTCTGAAAAATGCATTAAGTATTCTGTTAGCATGAGAAACTACTTCAATTTTTTGAATTTGTTGCCTATAACATAAATTTTTGTTCAATTAATTAAATGCCATTGGTATCACTAGTTAACATTAGCATACTATATAGCAACACACTTGCACTCAGAAGCCAAATTAATTGGCAAGTAAATTTTGTAACAACAAAATTATATGAAAGGCTTGCAAAAGAATTACACTGCTTAGCATTTAAATGCTCCACTCTACTCTCAAGTGTGCATGCTTTAATAATGTCTAATTCCTTTGTGCTGTAAATCACATCACCCGTAAAGGTCTTCCTCTCCTGCACCACTATGGAAGGAGAGATCCATAGAGATAAACCTGCTAATTCCCACCAGCAACATCTCCTCCATTCAAACACAGCCTTCTTTCTGCAGAGGAATCATCTTTGTCCTGAAGCCTTTTACATGACATGACCGTAGAAAACTTCTGTAACAGACCAAACTAGCTCTGGGTCTGCCATACTATATACGTTGCATTATATTTATTTTTATTATTTTTAAAATTATATATATTTTTTTTCTTTTTTTTGATGAAGCTATAATTAAATCTCAAACTAAATGTGTTGACTTGATATTTTAACTGACTGAAAATTTCATTCTGATTTATAGCAAATGCAAATTCTTGTTTGGCTATTTGTGAAAAAAATCAACCTACATACATTCACATGTTAAATACTTGCTGTCAAGCATTTACCTTTGCCTTCTATCAACATAAAGTCGGTTTGCAAAAAATTTAAAAACTGCGATTCAATTACTTGACTGAGAATAAGGAATATAAATGTTCGATTACCTTCCTTTAATGCATAATATTTTGTTGTTGCATTTACACTTAATATTTGTGTCCTTACTTTGTTAATTGGGTTCCAGTTACAAATGTGTGAACTGAATCAGAAATGGAAAGCTCTGACATAATGATACCTTGCTTTTGTCATTATTACCACTTGCTCCCATTTCTGTTTGCTTTTCCTTACACAAACCCCAGAATTATGCATTCACAATGTCTATTTATGGTTCATTCCAACATGATTACAACAGACAAATCAAGTTGATACATTTTGCTGTGGATCATGGGATAGGTGAAACACAGAGCGAGGGGAAACAGTGTGGTCTGCAGGAGCGTGACCTCTGTCACTGTTCTCATGAGAACAGCACTGTCGTCCGCGCCCAGTTCTCACACTCAACACATCATCCTGACAGGCACCTAAAGGCACACATGAGCAGGAAATGTGACAGTCATACGTCAAACCCTCTTGTCCAACAACATCTGGCCCAGGATGACAAAAAACCCATAAGTTGGGGTCTCATAGAACCTGCCCTGCTTCACACACACTCATAAACACCACAACTCGGACCTCTTTATGTAGCACAGCCTCTCTGCCAGAAAATGCCTCGAGGCCAGTGGGCTGCCCTGCCCTTCCTCACGCATGCATAACCATTAAGAATGCAAGAAAAGACAGCCTGATAAGACAAGTCTGCTTCACACATATTCCTTAGCTCAATAGAACTGCTGCATTAAGTAGACATTTAGATGGATTAAGACTGGACCTGAATGACTGTATTACTCATTACAGGACAAGCACAAAATTGATTTAGACATTCTCTCTATTTTTTTCTTTTTGACCCTGGTTACTCATTACTGCAATGATCTACAATGTGTCTGTAGGACCTTCCCTTCATTCTGTCTGTCACCCACTTTCCTGCCCTTCCAGTCACAGTACCAGCTATTCCAGACCAAACCATCCCCACTAAGCTTGAAGGCCCACTCTGTGAAAATGTCCAGTTTACAGATCCGATGCCTGTAGACATCAGCCATGGACCTCCATTAATTTCTGCTTGCTGCCATTACACCTTGGCCAGTACAGCAGTGTGTGTGACCGTGTTTGAGCCCTGTCCACTTTGGAGCGCAGTCTGCCCGGCTGGAGTTAACCCTACTCGACAATGGGAACAGCGTGCAATAACTCTCGCTAACATATTGTCCCTGATCACTCTCACTGGAGGCCCCCTCTGCTTTCACTGGGAAATTCATTACCACTAATCTGACATGTTCATGTTCCCGCTCTCTCATATCAGACACGCAGCGGATCGATTGGGCTCAAATTGAATACCTACAGCCACTCACCATGCTGGTCGGGGTGAGTGCTTGCTCGTCATGGCCAGGTAGGTTATGCCTGGGGGATGCTTCCAGCAAAACCGGTCTGTGTGTACATCCCACTCACCTGTGAGTGTCTCGACCAGAAATGGTGGAAAGTAGCAAAGGCTTTGTTTATTGTTTACTGGTTTGGACAAAAAAAACATGTCAAAATAGCATTTTATGAATTAAATTATATTTGCAGCCTCAAAAGTCTAATGTGCACAATAATATTCTGTCAACCTCTAAATAGTTACCTGTTTGTGCCATGCTTTATCATGTCATATTGTGCACAAAATACCAATGTAAAAAAGTGATGGCAAGCACCAGAGCAATGGAGAGGAGGAGTGACTGCTTTCTGTCTCAGGTACAGGTGGTAATAGTGTCTGTCTGTATGCTCTTCATCACTGTTTGGCTTGTTTAGTGTAGGCTAAATATTGAAAAATATGACAGGGGAGCAATTTTAAATTATACACAGTTGATCAATGGCAGATAGTTTGAGTCCAGAGTTCCAGAGGAAGAGTAAAAAGCAGTGAATTGTGGCACAGGGCAGAGTGCAGGACTATACGGAGCTGAGCTCTGGATTTAATTTGACAGGCAACCTCACTGACCCCGGGCCGCTCTGTTGAAACCAGAGACGAGCCTGACAAACCTGCAGGGATTCTACATGTGACAGGCATCTGGACCCTGTGTGGCATCTCTTGAGCACTTCTGATCGTTTTCTAAAGACCTGAACATGGCGACCTGGCGTCAACATCTTGTGAGGGGGCCAGAGAAGTATGACGGTAGGTCAGGGTTTATGGTGCGAGAAGCAAGCACTGCCTGGCTTGTTTTTGTCCACCTCGCCTTTGTTTTGACTTGCTCCTGACACGCAGGGTCAGCAATGGTAACCGTGCTGGAGAGTGTCAGGGTCCTCTGTTTTTACTATAATGCAACATATGGAACAATTTTTATTTCTTGCTGTGTAAATAGTGTCACAGGCATACAAACTGCTACACTGATTATGTTAACTCCATCGGTTTTTTTTTTTATTTGGGGGTATACTAGGTCCTAAAGATCACTGGTTTTTCAACAACTTGGAAGCAATGCTACTAATATGTAGTGCCTTTAAAGTATAGAACACAGAAACTAAGAGAAGTGAACCCAAACTAAATACACCATTAACAAAATGTCTGAATTTAGAGCTTCACTAAACAAGTTATAGATATTGAGCTAAGACATGTTAACCTCATTGGCTGGATGGGAGCCCTTGGTATCATAGCAGCAAAGCTTAAACATTGTTAGAGGCCTTAACATTTATATGATAGTGATAATTTTGACAGCATCTTCATTTGTGTTATGACATGCAAAACAGTGACCTCATTAAGTAGTATTTTGCTATGTGGCCTCTTTAGCATGATTGATCTCCTCAGTTTCTCCAGCACAAGAAAGCTGGTGATGAACGCCAGCACAGCTGTTACCCTGTGACACTGAAGCCTTGACTTGGCTCCAGAGATGACGCAGGCAGAGTCACACCCCTAATTAGAATGTTCTTGCAGTTCCCAGAAGCTCTCGTCCACTGCAGCTGGAGAGCTTTAAGACTGAAGGCCAGCCTACACTCTCTTCTCTCCAACATCTCTCAGATTCTCATGTCTAACGTTCTGTTCTCCAACCACAGGCCATCATGTTTTGTGAAGTTGCTCGGCTTCCTCAGAATCATGAGGCAAAAGTGGAGGCATTGTTCAAAACTGCACCTGTGACAGACTGTTGTTTTAAACAGAAGTAATGGACACGATGTTTTTGGCTGTCTGATCTTTTGACATCCTCAAAAGACTAAAATGCTTATTTGATTTTTAAAAATATAATTAATAGAAGTAAGTTTGTTTCTTTTGTTTCAGCCAAGGCACAGAGGCCTCCATCTCTGATGTTGCATATTTTTGGGAAATTATTGAAAGGAAGTCAGAATCATGAGCGGAGCGCATATTTGTAATTTATGAAACTTGGACACTTCTAGTGTTCCAACATGATTACTGAGGATAGAAAAAAAAGAAAAGGAAAATCTCATCTGGTAGTTATTATGTATTATTGTCTTTTTTTTAGCATTTACACAACATGACAGCCTGTAAGCATTTGCACCATATTTCAAAGTTATGGTTCATAAACATCTGGTGAGCCTCTCTCACACATTCTTGAGAAATTGTATCCCTCCCCACACGTTGTCTTTTGTTTATTTTGGGTTCAGGAGATGGGAAATGGGTGGGATGGCTCTTGGTTTGCGATGGAATAGATGGGCCTAGGACAGCGATGGAGCCAGCGCGAGCCGCGGACAGCAGAGCGCGGCCAGGCTGGAGGTAACGCCCCGGCTCTGGCGTCCACGTCAGCCACTGCGTCATTTGATGGATTTATTGACCCATCCATCTTGCCGTTACCCGACACACGTGTTGACACCGAGCAAGAGGAGCTATGAAGACAAACAGTTCAGGGCGTCTCAGATGAGGACGAAACTCCACCCTTGGTGTGACTCAAGTACACAATCAAGCAGTCAAAGAAACCCCTCTTCATCTTGTGGTTCCTCTGTTGACCAACAAGACAGTGTTCCATATGTGAGTCTCGGTAACTGATTAAACACGTTTTCAGCTGTAATCTCACACTGTCATCGTTTGGCTTATAGCGTGTATGAGTTGCATAAGCACACTTTCTATATGTATAGAATTATTTATAATTAATGAAAATCTGAATCTTTGTTTGTGAAAGCAGAAGAGAAACACACCCCTTGTACAATTTACGTGTCAAATTAGTGTCTTAATTAACAGCACACCCCTTTGTCACTCTGCCCATAATTAGTGATTATTAATATAAAAAAATAACGCGAAATAAACCATCTGTTCACCTGTTACATCATGCTCTGGGACTGTAGTAAAATCAGTATTTTGGAGCGCTCAAACTGGCGTTTTGCCCAGAATTATTGTGAATGTATAAGTACAGCACCATAGTAAAGCTAAGACCAATGGCTACATCTGTTGTCAATGTTGGCCAACAGATTTTACCAAGTGAAAACACGTCAGATACAAGCCTGTGTATGGGAACACACACCGTCTGTGAACAGCTTTAACTACAGAACACAACAGTTCAGCCTCGTCACAAGACACAACAAGCCTTTGTCTTTTTATATCCATGAATTCAGTGTCATAAATTACTGTTTCTATGTTTTTTGTTTTCAAAATGTTTTTTTTTTTTTTTTTTTGTATTAGTGTTTTTAAATACACTAATGTTGTAAGCAAAATGCAAATGTAAAAAAAATGTACATGTCTTTAAATTACTGATCCTCGGTAATGTGTTTTTTTTCCACATCACCAAACTATGTTTCCACTCAAAAAAAAAAAAAAAAGTGATTGGGGTCTTTATGAGAAACAGATGCTTTTCAAAGTAAATCGTTCATATGCTAATGAGAATGATGTGTTTTAGAAAAGCGTCCAACAGCCTACAATTTCCAGAAAATAAAGATGATTTTTATACCGCTGTCTTATATAATACACGCTGTAGGGATTTACCACACTATTGTGTAATTCATTTTTACAATTTATCTAAATTCTCTTGGGTAAAAAATGTCACATGAAACCAGGAAGTGAGTAGACTAGTCATATTACATTCGTTGCATGCTAATAAAGGTCCGTGCTGATACATAGTTTTTCCACAAAACTGTTTGATTTATAAAATAGCATGATTGCATACTTTTGTGCTGTATTGGTATTCAAGACTTTTAAAACACCACATGACGGCTGAAAAGTTGATGTTAAAAAATGTTGTATTTTACTGCGAGTTCTCAATAACTTAATAAACTACTAGGTAATATAAGTGCTCAGAAATGTTACTTCCTACAAAACTTACATTCCTGAGCAAACAATGAAAAGATCTCATAAAATCTGCGGTTTAAATTTTGGCAGCACGAACAGGTATCCTTCCCACCAGTGAACACAAAAAAGTCACTGCAGAGACATTTTTATTTTGGAAAAAGTGTTGTTGAGAAGAGGAATGATTTGTTTCGGTGGCTGCTCTGGGGCAAAATTTGAACTGACGGCCCCTCTGCTGACAGCACTCATAACACCGAAGGAGAGACGGAGCACAGAACACGAGCCTGTTTTTACTGAACATTCCCACCATCACACTTTGTTAAGTTTGATGCAGCGTGCGCCGCATGAAAGTGTGCTGCTATACATGAATAACAGGAATCGACAGTGGAGATGGGTTGAGGACCGAGGTGTCGCCGGGGCACTCTGGGCGGCTGTCACCTCACCCAGCCTGCTGTAATTAAATAATCGTCCAGGTCCAATGGACTGGGGAGCGCAATAAGCATCCGACGCTGCTTCTGTCCAGCTGGACGGTCATCGAGCTTCACGGAGCGTCAGGCCAGGCTGATATCAAGTGTTTTCACAGTCAAGGTCGAGCTGATTGTCGGAAACATTTTGGAAAAAGAGCCTGGCTCCTTGCTAGCTTTCGCACTTGTTTCTTTTTTCCGTAAGAACGCGCCGTAGCTCTATAATATAAAGCACGAGTTTAAGGTTTTGCTAATCACGTTAAAACACCCTCTCCAGTCGCTTAAAATAAATATTTTTGGTTGTTTCCTGAACAAGAAAAAAAGAACCAAAAGCCAAACCTTTTAAGACATTTTTTTGCCATTTAAAGCAGAATCCCATTGCTTTGGAATAAATTTAGCGCCCCTGTTGTCAGAATGATTTTTTAGTCAAGAACGGCCTGTTTGTCCTGGCTTTCCCATGCAGTTTGTCTTGTATGTGAGCCAGAGGGACAACGATACACAGGTTTCCTGCTCACACGGGCAGGCAGTGTATTCTCTGCTCTTATCATCCAGCCCTGATTTCCAAATTTAGAAGGCGCTGAAATTAATACTGTTTTGTTTATTTTGCATTACACCTTTTTCTCACAGCAGTTATTCTCGTAAGGTTTTGGTTTATTTAAAATACAATACTGGCTTTTATGTTGTATGTGGAATAAGTGTGAGTAATCATTTAACATAGTGGTGCCCAGATCTGATCAGTAAGAGCTACAGTCCAGCACATTTTGTATAGTACCAACGTTATACATGAAATACTACATCTTCATTTGCTGAGTAAATAATTGCTTCTTTTAAGACGTTAAGAAGGGAGTTGAAATACGTCAACATGTGATGTACAATATACCCGAGACCTCAGAACTGGTTCTTGTTTATAATGAATGGTTTACAATTAAAACAAGAATTGTCTCTTTGTTATCTTTTGGGAAACATCGCAAACAGCACATATGCTGTAATCACAACTACAGTTGAAAGATAAACTGATCTTATAGCCTAAAACTAATTGAATTAGAAGACAACATATAAGACCAGTTTCTTAACAAGGCACAGTTTCTGTGCAAATACTGGCTTAAATATAAAGCTTTTATTTGCTTCTGACAGCTGGCAGTTTTAATGGCTGCACAGCACTTTGCCTGTGTGACTGCAGGTCCCTTCTGCATGATATGAGTTTTGCTATGGAAAATTTGAATGTACTTTATAATCAGAGGTCTCTGGATAAAAATACAGTCTGTGGATGTTCTACTTGTATATACAATGAATGACATAAAGATGAATTTCTCAACTACTGAGCTCCAATTTGTCAAATAACGTTGCATAGAACGTCTAAACAAAACCTGTTTATGTCAGGGCTGCCATTAGGACAACAAGGCCAACAAAGACACACAAAGGTCCTTCAGCTGGACTAAGAAGTACAAAACACAACCTGGACCCCTGAGCATTGAAGTGTGCTCTGATTGAGTTCACTAGACTTCTTTTTCTTTTGAAACATTTCGCTATCCAGCTAGTTACTTCAATCTGATAAAGAAGCTAACTGGATGACTAGTGAAACATTTCAAAATAAAAAGTCCAGTTGCCATGATTCAATTTTCAAAGTAAAAAGTCCAGTTGCCACAATTCAGTTTTCAAAGTAAAAAGTCCAGTTGCCATGACTACATTTGTTTCTCAGACTTAAGTGTGGCAGGGGGCTCAGGGCAAAAAGGCAACCATCTCATAGGACTTATAATGCCCAGTGATTGCTCTGCATGGTCATTTAATGTCCAAGGATGGTACACTTGGTCCATTTTTCAAGCTTAAGTGTACTTTCCTAGTGTTTCTACATTCCAAGGTGATAATGACACCATACATGCTAACAAATACATTCAAGTGAGGTCCCATGACTTCTGTGGCCTTCTGAATCATAAGATCTAAACATCACTGAGCCTTTATGGAAAGTTTTGGAGCAGAGTGTAAAGTAGATTCCTACCTCCTTCTCCTGGCAGTGACATTTCTGCTTTGAGCACTGTTGTAGTACACATATAATTCAGAAGTTGTACTAGAGCATTCCATGAAGGAATGGATCTGCTCTGAATGAAAGGGTTGGTTGCTCTCCTACATATTTACATTAATATGTATTAGGTATTTCAGTTATTTTGTTCATCTGTATTGCATAAATATTGTGGTCTTACAGTGTTTGTGAAATTAGAAGCCTGACTTTTACCTTCTATGTGGAAGGGATAAATTTGATTTGTACCCAGTACACCTTGTGCAAGCTGCTGGAATGAAGCCTCAATGTCTTGTGAACACCTCAATGAAAGCTGAGGCTGGGATGTAGACCTTACACAAATCTGGAGCAGATCCCCTAAGGTGACCTGGCATTAGATTTAACACCATTCAAGCAGTTACTGCAGCTAGACTGGGGTGACATATATTGTTTTGCACGTTCGGATTCCCCCCAGTGAGTTTGAGAAGGGGTAGCCCAAGATCTCCTTTCAGCTCTGCCTGAGCTTGCACTCTGGGGTGGTCATGTTGTCCAAATAGCTGAGTCAGCTACAGGGCAGCATTGCTCCATAAGACAAGCTTTGCCAACAATGGCAGCTCATTCCCTTATCTTGGACCATAACTAGTGAGCTGGTTATTGCATTGAGCCAATAGAAGTATTGGCATTATATGAAGCATGGCTTGGATTGGATATCCTGCCAGGTATGTCTGTTATTTTACCACCACTTAATATTGGCTTCAGATGCTTTGCAGCAGATTTTAATCTGTTTACATAGGGGATGGTCCTGACCTGCCTGCATGGTTCCCAGAAGTTTAGACTGTCTTCCTTTCATTCGTCCAGCATCATAAGAGGGTCTGCTTTTTCCATAGAGTTACTATTTTAACTAAGTTTGAACTTCGGATGCAGAAGAGCATTGGCTTCCCTTTCAAAACATTTTTCCTTATGTGACCTGATCTGACCCGACAGATTCTTTGGAATGAAATGCTTGTCAGACCACTAGTATTATTTGTCATCCAAATATTTCAAGATATCTACCTCAGTGAAAGTGTTTGGTAAATAATGTGTTCATATTTTGTATCATCTCTTTTTTTTTGCAAAATGCTATAAAAACATGCTGTCATTTGATTATATAAATTAAAGAAAATGCTGTAGTATATGTTTGCTATATCTGACTTGTGGTACCTATTGCCATATATGACTTGTGGTACCTATTGTGAAAGGAAATACTGCAAGACCGTTCATTATTCCCAGTGTTATAACCAAGGGCTGCTGGTGTGAAATTCTCACAGCTATTTTACTCTCTTTTCCTTTCAGTCAAGTTATCCTTCCACATATTTGACAAGCAGAAGGTGCCAAATGCTGAACTGCAGATTAGGCTTAAAACAATATCAGAGCGTTAATATATTCCTTTTAAAGTATGCACCCCTTTAACTCTTTCATAAAATTACAAACAATAAACTTTAATCAAATAGAGAAGCAATTATTCTGTGCTGCACAGCGTACAGATCTGACATGCATTCTAGCTCTTGTGTCTGGGGAAATGTGGAATTTTGAAGGACACGGATGAAGGAAGTGGTCGAGGGAGGGAAAGATGCGTGTGTTTTTTTTTCCTGCTAGGATTTATTTCAAAGTACAAAAGAGGTCTCTGAGAAACTTTATCTGACTGAATATCTCAGAAAAATGTATGGAGACCAGATGTTTGTGGGAACACATATAGATTTTATAAGACATCTACAGCCAACTCTGCCTTCACAAACTTAATCCTACTGTCATGGTAATGTGTGTGTGTGTTTGGTGTTTATTTCTGTATGTAAATATATAGAAATATAATTAACTGCTGTTGTGGCATTTTTGTTTTGGCCTTCAAGTTCCAAGATTGGTTTTATCTTTATTAATAGTTTTCCCTCATGCAGTCCAATAAATGAGACAGATTAAAGAAATAAATCAGCACTAAATGGAATAACAAACTCATTTTGAGAGATCAAGCCGACTTAATTTAAATATGGCTTTATAGTGACACTGAGAGCCAACATCACACGGTACAGCTGTATTTTACATAAAGTCGCATATGCCCATTTTTTCATGATTACCATTTTACTGCCACACTCTAAAACAACAGAAAATCTGACATTTTATGTGACTAGCTTCTGTTATCTGTACTAACTGTGACCATGTAATTTTCATTTTCTACAAATCGTTCACTGTGTTGTTTGAGTGCTTTTACAGAATTCATTACCATATGTTATACAATTTATACTGTACAGTGTATTTACTGTGTGTGTGTGTGTGTGTGTGTGTGTGTGTGTGTGTGTGTGTGTGTGTATGCGTGCCTCTGGTGAGCCTATGGTAAGTAAGATATTTTTTTAATGTTCAGTTTATTAAAAAAACTATCTATTAAAAAGAGTAAATAAAATGTTCCAGTTTTAACTTTGCCATTAGTTTTAATAGACACATTCAGCTTAATTTGCAGTTTAGACCTCCAAGACCTTGTACAGGCTTGCATTGTGAGGTGAGGTCACAGAGTATGGGTGCACATTAATCTTCACACTTCCACTATGGGCAGTAAAGGGCAGATAAATGTGGCTTGCCAATGTGGGATAATTAACTATTTTTGCATAGGCTAGTCCTACCACTCATCACTGAACTGCTTTCAGACGGAAGTATAAGACAATCATCCCATGCAGGCATAGCGTATTCACTTGCACCACACGATTAGACGCATATCTTTTAATGCTAACTATTTAGAGTACAGCCATATTAATTAGTTACTTTAATGCTAGAATCTTATCCAGCCGTGCCATTTCCACAAGCACCTCCCACGTTGCAGAGGATTAACCCCACCTCCAGTCATGAACAGGGTGACTGGATGACTGATTTTCACTACACAATGTCACAGATACTATGTGTTAAACCTATTGATATATCTTAGTAACTGTCCTTATAAAATACAGAACCACGCTCACAAACCAGAAAGATTACAGCTCACTTACCTACATATTCAGCAATTTTTGAATTGGTGACTTTATCCAACCAGCGATTAGGTTTTCTGAAATTATGCTCAGAGTATGTGATTATTTGTAATGGCTGCTATTTATTGTCTTGTGACATTTACAGAAATGTTTTCAGGCTGAGATTACTGGCCGTGCCTTCATCCTGATGTTTTTGCATACACTGCTGTTGGTACTGTTAGATTCAAGAAATGTATTGTTTTAGCAGTGAATGTACTCCTAGGTGTTGTTGATTTGTGACTGGTTTTACAGTATATCTAATATCATCAACACACATGGCTAATTTTAGCATCACTTTGGCAAAAAATATCTTTTCTAATTGTAAAAATTAGATGTACCATTTCTTTTATGCCATCAATTACATGCGTATCAGTACAGCTGTGCCTTTTCATGCTCAAAAGGAGAGGATAAGTTGTGGTCTTTAAAGAGTTAAGCATCTTAAAATAGCGAGACCTTGTTTTATTTGTAATCATGTTTTGTGCAATTTGAGATTGACCAAAGAGTGGAAATACAGTTCACTGGAAACAACTGCACTATAATCTTTGAATGCTTGCCTTGAAGGGAGCTGATAATTACGCTCTACTCTACCACCCAGTAATTTCAGTAATATTAGCAGCTACACTTTATTGCAGTTGTATTACAAGACCGCCCATTCATTTCTTCTCTTTCTGATTTTATGGCATGAAGTCATAACGCCATAAATTCCTGACACAGTCAAAGCACAATATTCCACATTTCAGGCAAAGTCAAAATATTATGCCTACTGCTAAAAAAACTTAATCCTTAAATTTTCCTTTACGCCATTTGTTGCAGTGTGCTTTGCATAATTATTAATGCACATAAGCACAAACAGTAAACTTTCTTGGTGACTCGAGAGCTAGCAAAAATTATGCTGACTGTTTGCATGCAGATGAGTAGTGCAATGAAAGCAGAGATGACTTTGTCTCCCTATCTGGCTCCTTGGCCCATACCAAACACACTCTTCTTCCCTGTAACACACAGCCCAGGGTGCCTTCCTTGGCATAGACACACCAACGGTAACCGTGGCTGCACGTTGACGGATTGTGTCTATGAAGGACACAGACACTGCTTGCTGAGGGATGCTGGGATAGGCCCACGTGAGGCTTCCGCTGCTCTATGGTTTTTGTACCATATCACTTTATCTGTCAGATACAGACCTTGTCTCCATCCACTCCATGTTTTGTTTGCTTGGGGTCGTGGAGGAAAAAATAAACATTTTGCATAACAGCAACCACCTATCAAGCCTGGTCTCCAGTGGTGAAAAATGCGTTGGGAACTCTGGGAATGTCCAGCATGTAGGCGGACCCCCAGGGCTCCGCCTACTTCAGCCTCCTCACATGCTTAGGCCCATCAGCTTCGCTGTTTATTTATTTCTCCATGCGGTCGTGACTGAGCAGCCGGCCTTTTGCCCAATTCACCATAGCTGCAACCTTTATAAACATGTGAATTTAAGGATTTGAACAAGATGTTTATTTTTGTTGCAGTTGACTGTAAGTGCTCGTGTTAGTGTGCCCACATGTGTCTGTTTTCTACCGGAGTGCAAATGTGTACACAAGAGTTGAAGTTTCAAAACTTTGCCTATGTGTTAGGAAATGCCAGCCCTGTTTTTGAACTGATTGTGCCATGAAAAGAATACAGCATGTGGTTTTGTTTTGCAGATTGTGAAAATGTATCTCGAGAAAGATTTCAGTCACAGTTATCCTCCCATGACTTGATCATATACCATGTAACCACCAAACATGCAAGGCACACAAGACCATGTACAGTATAAGCATACAAGAGATATATGTATAGAAAGCTGCAAATACATATGGATAATCTGTTAATTTTTTCATCAGATGTCACACTAATTTAGGTATACATATGTGAAAATAAAATTAGGTCTTAATTTGTGGTTACCACAGATCCGTTGTAATGATTTTGAAGGACATGACCCTAAGCATGGACTGTAACAGAGGTTTTATTTGCAAAACAAATGACCAAGAACTGAGATGCCAAGTAGGACAAAAAATAAATAAACAGGAAAAAATCTAAGAAAAACAATATTGGTAAACAGAGGTCAAGAGGTCAGCAAAATTATTTCTGATAGCTAAGTGCTCATTATAACATTTGTTCAGCGTTCCCTTATGTTTATCACTGAGAAAAACAAAAAACTCAGATAAAGCTAGGCTGATCAATGTAAAAAGTAAAACATGAAATAAAAATAATTTTAAAAATGTTTTATATCTCTGATGACTTTGATGAAGTAATTTGGCCTCATTTGCTTTTCTGTCACGTTGCAACAGGTGACGCTTCCCAGCCATTTTAGGTCATACAGGCCAATGATGTAACGAGTTCGGCCTTTTTTATGTTAATTAAAAGTGTCTGCACGGCTGGCACTCGTCCTCCATTTCAACCAAACAAATGCATTCCAGACCCAAAAGAACATTATTATCTTCTTTCACTCCTAACGAAGTTGTTCTTAAAAGCAGAGAGCCTTCTCCAGTCTGCATGTTGAATAATAAACCAAATAATGAAAAACAGTAAAAAAAAAAAAAAGTTTCCTGTTGTCTATATTAATTTATATCTTATTTAATGACTGCTGGAATCAAGTACACTGAGCAGAACTATGAGGCAAAGCATAGAACTGAGCCAACAAACAAACAGGGAAGACGAAAAAAAAAAACGATGAGAAAAAACAAAACAGAGAAATTAGAATACATCAGTCTGAAAATAGCTGCCTTTTCATTTCGTGCTTCAGAGAAATGAGGTGTAGTTAATTAAAGTGAGACATTCTCCCACAAGCCAGAATCAGGTACCGCGGGAATCGCGACGCTCCCTGACAATGCATACTAAGAGCGATGCAAATGCGAGGGTAATGGCTGTCACTTTCTGACAGCTTTAAATAGCCTTTTAGTTTGGATCGCGCGGCTGTCATGAAAAGCGCCTGGGACGCGCAGGCAGACAGCCGAAAGAGCGAGGCACATCGTTATTAGTGAGGGGTGTGCGGTGACTCTCCCCTGTGGTCCGCTCGGAGTCTGAGCGCATTGCAGCATCCCTCTTTCTGGCCAGCACACCTGACACAAGTGGCCTCTAAAGAGCTTCTTGTGCTATGCCTTTTGGTTTTCATTCACTGGTACCCAAGTAGACCTAGTCTCATCCTACTGTGAATGGAAAGAATCGCCAGGCAACATGGAACAGCCCCGTAACCCTTCCACAAAGTCCTGTTACTGCCATTTATAGCCCTCTGGGCCTTTTTTTAATAATATGTTTATATGTTCGCAAAGAACATTCAGATCTTTGAAAAGTATTTCAGCAGTAACTGAAAATTGATTTTGGTTATTCATTACCAAAGTTCACTGGTAACTTTTCCTATCTTTTAAGACATGACATGAAATCATCTCATCAGAAAGTCCCTGTAGCTTAATTGCCAGGTCTTTAGGATGTACCAATACCTTTACACTGGAAGTCCCTAACATTGACAAAACCTTGACAACTCTTTTGCATTTTCCACCATGGCATGGTTAATCATACCCATGTCCTGTGGTGTGAATATTTTATTTCAAAATGCATCATACGACGTGTTCTGTAATGATAGTGGCTGGGTTGATAGTAGATGGCAAACCTTATATCTACCACTCCTCACCAAGAGGCTTCTCAGGGACGTTGTGGGGTCAGAGGGTAGGAATTACAAAATCAACACTGTCGAAGTAAGCTCAATGGCATATTCACACAGGTACTTTTTAAAAATTCTGCAGTGGTGGGTCTGGGAGGGGAGTGTGTTACTAAAGACGGAGTGTTCAGGCAGATCGCGTTCCCTCCCATGAGGCCTGCCGTGAAAGGGCGGCTCGGTTAAGGGGCTGCGGATCGTTAAGGCAAGAAAACAAAGACGGGATTCAGATCGAGCCCTGCGTGCTCCACCCGTAACCTTGGCGTGGTTTAACTGTTTTTCCTCGTACTGTGGAATACAGAATCAGGCAAAAATACGGTTTGAAGGTCCCTTTAAGGCCTCGTTTCTTCCTAATGTGCAGTGGCACTTGGTGTTTCACGAGAAATAGCATTCACATTTTGCATGCTTTTTGTGTTTCTGTCATTGTGTAAATCAATGGCTAGCTAAGTAACACAATTTTTTTTTTATTAGATTACTCTGAATTTGTATTGGTTCGCAGTTACTGCATTTAAGAAAAATACTGTATAAATCTGCGTTTGGATAACTTTCCAATGATTGTTCATGGTGAAGAAAGACATGAAAATGTTAGACTTTAAATACTCCTAGTACACTGCGAACTGGGTTATTTTATGGATCAGATTACCCCTGTGGTCAAATAATTTATAAATAAGTATCTCTCTCTGGGTTTGGGTCACACACTGAACCTTTCCTTTTTTAAACCCTGACCCATGCAAGAACACAATACCTTTCAGACTACACTTAGAAAAAACCATACCTGCCTATTATTATAAAAGCTTGGTAATGGAAACTGTGACATACACTGTATAGCATTAGAAAGCATTTCCTGAGTGCCTATTTCAACAGAAGGAAAAAGCTATAAATGGTGAAAAAGTTAGACTGAATAACCAGAGAGAAAATATCACAGTGTTTTTAGAGAAAAAAAAAGTGCAAACAGGAGCTGAAGTCGAGGCTTCTCCAAGTCAAATAAAGGCATCCTCATTAATGGGAAAGATGAGGAAATCCCTGTTCAGAATGTGTATAATCTACAGCCACACCACTCTACAGTCACTTGCGTATTTACACTGCACTTACTCCAGTTTACTTTTCTTTCAGTTTTGCCACTGCAGATTGAAGACACTATAAAATATTAAAATATTATTTTTATTATTCAAACAAAGACTGAGCCACATACAGATTTTCTAAATTCTATTTTTATTTTAGGAACACATTTTCCACCATTTTTTATTGTTCAAAAAGACTGACGGAGTCTGATTTTCTATTTGTATTTATTTTTCATAACCACAGTACTGGCTGCGTATTTATCATGACAAAAAATCTGAGAAAGCATACAGTATTTGGATGTTTGAGCCATGCGTGAAAATGCCGGAATGTATTCAAATTACATAATATATTGTGAAACTAAATACCATTTATGTTAAAGAATAATATGTTTAAAAACAATTTTTTAGTTAAAACATTTTACAAAAAGACATTGTTTAGATATTATTTTATAAAATTTTGTTCAAAATAAAGACACAAAAGTATTTCGACGATTAAGTCCATTCTGGTTCTCAACCTTAGTCCATGGATAATGGATAATGAACCACACATGTTTTAAGAACAGCTGTGTGTTCATAAAGATTGACTCATACCCTTACTATAGATGATCTTGTAGGTGTTCTTTGACTGCTAAAATTGTTAAGAAATGTAAAGCTATTTTTGTGAAGCAGTCTAGCATCATTTCTTTGCAGAAACAAGTCAAATCTGTTTCACAGGTTTGATAGATCAGCAAAAAACTTCCGATGTTTTTAAAGATGACTTAAGTATCCATATACTTCTTGAGGCCACTGTACAGTAACCTAGTGTTTGAAGCTTCAGTGACTGGGAGGAAAATGCAAGAAAGCCATGATGTGGAGGTTTAAGAACTTTGTTTTCACAGGAAATGCTTGGTGGCCGGTTGTAAGATGTGCTCTGTTGCCTGTCACTGCACCGCTGTGTCTGTACCTGGTCTCCAGGTCTGTCTCCAGGTCTGTGCTGGGTCATTTACAGCTGAATGCATGAGCCTTCCTCCTACTCACGTCCACTGAGACGTCAAGCAGAGAGTAGACTACACAGAAAGATGAAAGTAGCATGGCTGTGAGGTCGTGTGGCCAAACAGGTAGAGCATTTTCACAGCAGAGAGGCACTTTTTTATATTTTCCATCAGCAATAAGCATAGAAAGAGTTTCTTCATCTATGCCTTAGGTTTTCTTTATAAGTTCCTTTCATGTGTTTGTTTTGCAGAACGTTTGTACTTTTTTTTTGGTACATTACACTGGTGTATTTCATACAGCTGTAATATTACGGAAAAAAAACTTTTTTTGCTCTGATTGTACAGTTGTTTAAAACTTTGTAGGAACAACTCCTGGGTCAACATTATGCAGATGCATTCCAATAGTTTTGGCTATCCAAAGAGTTAGCTGAAGCAATCAAAGGGATATACCGGTATGTGGTGAGACGTCTGGGTGCTGGACTGTCAATGGGACTCAGGAAGCCCTTTTCCTGTAATAACATAAGAAGAGACACATCTTGCCTGTCCTAAATACAGCTTTAGCTGAGCTATTTTCAAGGCAAGGTCACAGCAGTGTGGAGCGATGATTTGTGCAGTGCAGCCTGCAGACAGGTGACTTTGAAGTTTCACACTGCGGTACTGTGGCACTAAGCACCTGCTAGAGAACTTTAGGCTGAGAACTGCAATGTTTTGTAATGCCAGATTCACAATGGCTCCGCCAGGAATTCCCACATCCTGGGGTGCAGACATCCTTGTCTTCAGCCTGTATATATGCTGGATCTCAACGCTTACCACGAGGCTGTAAATTGAGGCTGACAAAGGGAATATTTAAGTGTAAATTCACAGGGGATTAAGAAAAAACAGGTGCCAGACTTTGTTATTTGTGAAAACACTTTAATTCATTTTTTCCCCAACACATCTCACTGAGATCAGGGTCACGGAGCCCTGGAGCCTGGACTGTGTAATATAAGTTGGAAAGTACCGAGCAGTCACAGCACCCACACACAACATGTCCAGTTTACCGGTTTATCCCTGTTGCATTCTTTGGGCTTTGGGAGAAACATGGAGGAAGCACACACAGACGGAGAGGAGCAAACACACAAGCTTCACACACGCAGAGCCTTGGTCCAGAATCATACTCAAGAGCCTGGAGGCACAAGACTTCAACATGACTTTCTGATCTTCTATGTGCTAAGAACTCATGATAAATACATTACACATGGTGTACAGTAGCTGTGGTACACATGGAAATATTCTTAAGGGGTTATTGTTAAGGTGGATTCCTAATGGATGTATATGATTAGATGATTAATTAACATCTAACCATAATGTAAATATTAATGGATGTATCCATGCATTTTCATTAATCATTAATTTAGTATGCTTTTAGAATGGGAGTTTAAACTACCTTTCTGTAGCTGTATAACTTGGCTTTTAGTCTATTCATTTTGTATGTCCACTTACAGAGCTCCTCCTTATGAATTTAAAAAGCAAATAACTAATTATGAAATGTTTCATTTTCAGCTTTTTTTTTACGTAGTGCAGAATTCCTTTAAGATCTAGGCTGCTCCCTTGTATTGTGAAGGGAAAAATCAAAAGTGCTTTAACAGCTAAGTTAGCTGAAATGAGAACTGATCAGGTGGGCTCAGGAAGGAATGCCCTTAACGTTGTGCAGGAGACTACATTTTATAAATCACAGTCTTTTAACGACATTCCCTGGGGGTTCTTGGAGATGCTTAGGGACATGGGGACAGCTGTCTGCTGTCCCTGACAGGACCAGTATATGCCCAGTTCACTCTGCTCACCGGTGTTCTCTGGAATGCTCCTCAGACGCGTCACGTTTCACGTGGTCTGCCAGCAATATTTTTATGGGTGATTTCATGCATGGAATTAGGTTCATTTATACTCATTTGTGCTCAAGCCTGTCAAGCGTTACTGTAATTGAAATATTCATAACATTAAACAAGCCTGGCAGATGTTACCTTTCCTGACATAATTATGAGAAAAGCTGCCTAGTTTCTAATGAGCCACAGAAAAGACTTCTTTGCCTATCATAATATATATCAAAATATATATTAATATGTTAGTGTGTAAGGCACTGTGAAATAATTGTTTTTTTAATAAGTGAAAAATTCCATAATTTCTTGCTTTCACCTGCCCAGTTTTGGTTTATTATGGTTTTCAGATATATTTCCAGCAGAAATAAAATTCAAGGTTATTCACACAAAATGTTCTTCTTTGATGTAATGCTGTCTGAATTCCCTGAAAAGTAACTGCATAAGCAAATTTTAGAAATATATAAATGCATGACATTCAAATAATGCCACTAATCATTTTAAGAATATACATTGGTCACACTGCAAAAAAGGTAGTACTGTATGTAGATTAGATGGCCTGCTGCACAATCAGCAGTCATTCAGAAACAGAAATGAACAAAACTGTACAGTTCCCTTTATTAGGTTCTGGGACAGCTCCTTCTTACTTTAGACATTTGGATGGTTTTGCAAGATGCCCTGAATAAGTTAAGCTGAAGTTCAGTATTGTCTATGCACTGCGGTGCTTGGGACTCAAGTGTTTAGATAAGAGAGATGAGAACAAATATACATTTATTCTATAACAGTCTAAGGGATTCAAATACTCTAATTGTTTAGAGTTCTGCTACATTCATGATTCATCATCGATTATGGACATGCAGCAATATCCAGTGGTTCTTGGTTCTGTTGTGTTTTATATTTAAGCATGCATTTTTTTACATAACAACAGGCAAAAGCAACAGAGTAAAACAACGTGAATAAATAAGACAACAACAAGTGGGCAGGGGATATTCCATGTGTTATTTTTAATATTGCATGTGTGAACATGCTAAAATGACTAATCCGGGCAGTTGTAAGCTTCTAGCCTTGAGTAAACTTTACTGGACACAAAACTGCCTCCCGGTGCCAAATGGGAGCAATTTTGTAACCTATACCCTTGTACATTAGTAATCGAAGATGACTGGGTTGAAACTATGACTACATTAACCTTCAGAGTGTTTGGCTACGTTGTGGTGGACTTGGCTGGGATCCAGTGCTCTCTTCTCAACCTTTTCTTCTTTTTCAGTGAGGAAATCCAGGCCACCCAACTTCTCGTGTGACTCCGAGGCCACAAAAGAAGAAATCACAGCAGCTGCAACCAGCTTCTATTAAGAAACATTTGCCTCTCTCTATTCCTGCATAGTTGTCCCCCAAAGCTGTGTTCCATCTAGGAAGGGAACACAAAGGCAGTGTTTTTTTCTTTCATCACATGACTCAGAATCCGGGACTCTACTTTGTATTAAATACCACATGAAACCTGACAAGAAGGGCTCTTTGTGACTCTGAGCAAGGAATACCTTAAGTTTAGGTTTCATGTGAGTTTCAGGTAGTTTTTCAGTTAACTGAAACAATTAAGCCTAATTAATGCCCTTATAAAATGATTAATAATTCTAGACATTATCATGAATGAACTGATGAAATGAGTGATAACAGTAATTTTTTTTATTGACAAGGCATCATTAGTTGTATATGATTTTTTTTATGTAGCTATAAATATTTTCTCTGTTCTGTGCCTTTTGGTTGAAGCTCATCATGGTTATCTTTGCTCCACATTGCATCAGATTTGCATCACATGATCATATGAGCTTTTTACATTTTGACTTTTCATAAGCAAAATACTCTGTTAAGAAGCACCTTTTTTGTTTTATCGGTGTAGCTTTACAAATATCGGTTTTGCCTTTCCATGTCTTATGCCACCTCACTGAGTCATTAAGAACACATATAAACAGTGGAAAAGCATCTTCCAGGGAGGTTTCACAGGTCCGTCTAAAATTATGAATAGTAATTCACTAACCAGCGCTGCTTTTAAAAGCAGTTTTCTGATTGGTCGTACATGTATTGAATACTTTGGTAATTCATTCAGCAGCTTGCTTTGTGAAAGCTGTTTTCAGGTTGGTGTTTCTGGCCAGCTGCACATTTTGGTATCTGTGTGTTAACCAATGAACAACAACATTTCTTTGTTTTTAATGGTTCTTATATTGTCACTTTGAGATAAGCCAGAAGTTGACATGCTCCTTGAACTAACACACAGATGCAGTTGGTTTTTATTAAGACTTCCCAGGCACAGAATAAACAGGGTTAGATATGGCCAAAATTATTTAAACACTCATCACAATGCAAGGTGCTTGGCACTTCATTCTCCCAGCTTGCGAAAAGTGCAGCTACTAAAACACGTTTCCTCAGATGCTCAGCTACTCTGTTTAAGAAAAGCAGAAAATGACTAGACACAATAAACTAGCAATAGCTGAGAATGAAAATTAATGTTATGTGATCTGAGATTCTTCACAATCATACAGGCTGTCATATATTAATTTACTCACTCAAGAAAGAATGGAGATGAGCTGAAGCTGGTGTTCACATTCAGGAGGGGATGGAAATGTTTAACACATACAGGGAGAGACTGAGCTAATAATAATGATATGTAGTAGGATATCAGTAATAACCATAATAGTACAAGTAAATATATTATTTTCATTAGCATATTATACACAAATACATTCTGGTGTAATTTAAGGGATTTTCTACAAATTATTATTATTATTATTATTAATACTACTAATAATAATAATGTTTTGTTAGTCAGTGCTTGTAAAAATGTGAAAATTGCTTACCGAGTTACTTATATCTACTAACGTTATGACATTTTTAAAAGCAAGACAAGATATGTGCCCAGTTGTTGGAGGTTTGGAATGAAAGTGGAGGAAGGCGTGCTTTTTTGTGTGACATTTGTATCCAGAGTAATTACTGCCACGGTGACGTGTTCCTCTTTCATCACCAAGGATTACATCGCAGCCGAAGTGCAGCCAAGTTCCCCAGACCCCACCAAGACACATCTGTTGTGCGGGGATCATCGTATATCTCACCGTCGTCATGACAGCAAGAGGGGGCCCAACCACCTCACCGCTCCGCGCTCAGAGCTCAGCGCGCCACTGTAGGCTGGGACCGCGCGACGCAACGCTGCAAACTAGCGCGCGGGTCAGCGTGAAACAATGTAGCGCTGCTGGCAGGGAAAATGTGTCCCTCCCAGTTATAATCCATTCTCTGTGGAATTTCATTTATCTGTTTGTTTTGCAGAAAGTTACTGCGTATTTCTTGTTAAAGTGAAAACAACTGTCTGGACCGAAAGAAAAAATTAATCAGCAGCGCTGATGTTCGTAATGGAGCATGTTATGTAAACAAAAACACTTTTTGTGCTTTAAGGTCATCTGGGCAATTTAAAATGGCATTTTTCGGGTGTCATGTGGAATGTATGTTCTGTAAAAGTCCATTTAATTCTAAATAGCACATAGTAGCTCAGGAGGTGGAATATATATTTATTCGGAAATTACATTTATATTTTACTTGTATTCAGACATGGGCTTCTTCCAATATGGTCTGGGTTCAGAAGTCATTATGAAGTGTCTCACAAAGCCCTTTGTTTTTCCAATATAAAAACATCTCATTCAAATTAACTGACTAGTAGGGATGCGTGAGTAAAATGACCAGGGAAGTTAAGCCAACGCTACGACATAAAAAATAAAAAGACTGTTAGACACGATTGTCTGGAGGGAAGTCAAGTTAATCTTAGCTTCCCTCGTTTCTTTTATTTATTTATTTATTTATTATTTCTTATTTCATTTACCGACCATGCCATACATTACGATGTTAAAACGGCAAATGGTACATTTTAAAGACTTCTCTGACAATCCTATTAGGAAAGAGACAAAAATGTATATATGTATATTGTACAAATGTTCGTTGTATTATTTAGCAAAGTTAATAAATACAGCACTTTTTGTGTAATCATTCTCTCTTTGACAATTTTTAATAATCATTTATTTACAAAATGCAATACAGTTGACCAGTTTCAACTTTAAATATGTTGTCTCTGTGCTGTATTCTATTGAAAACATATGTCATGAATGATTTGTAAATTATTTTATTTACATTTTACAAAATCTCCCAACTTTTTTGGAATTGGGGTTGTATAAATATTACAAAAAGAAGTTCAGGGTTGTCTGCTGACACAATTTACTACACCCTTGTGTGTGTCACTTGTCATTCATCCCCTCAGCTGTTTTACACACAAACTGCTCACTTTGTGTCACACCTGAGAGATGGACACAAGAATTATTCTCTAGACCAGGTTTACTGTTTACTTTCTTTTTGATCCTCTTATGCGGTTGACACAATGTTGAAATAGAGCCACTGTAAACACGATGAGCCCTGTTTCCTGTCCTGCAGATAAAAATGCCTAGCCTGCCATTTATCAACAGTCACGTTGCTGTTCATGTGTCCATCCGTGGTGCTCTCACATGAATGTACAGTACTGTTGCCTGCAGATGTCTGCCACTGTAAGTACACATAGCCATGCCCATAACATGGCACTGATGCTCAGCTGCACTTGTAGTGGCATCACATTTAGACAGTGTGATTGCACTGTCAATAACACCATACAGAACTGTAAATGTGCCTTCAATACTTTCTAACTCAAGGGTGTCACATAAACACACATATAATTTTTATGCATATATATATATATATTGAGAGGGTACACACATAGAAACACACCATTGCTTTGTAATGTAATAAAAAATTGGCAATTTTGTACATTTGTTGTGTTGCTAGTTTCTAAGTGTAATTTAACTCCTACGAGGGTTATTTGCCATCTGAAAGATGGACTATGATGTGAATATGCATGTATGTAAGATGAGTTTCTTTTAACATGTTGAGTTAGGCACCCTATGATAGCTTGGTGTCCTGTACAGGACGTGCCCTGTGCTGCTGGAGATAGATAGGCTCCAGGCCATCCGCGACTATGTAGAGGACTAACGGTTGCTGAAAGATAAGAGATTTTAGTATAGAAAACAAAATAATATTTCCTGTAAATTAAAAATTAAATTTAATTAAATAAACGTGAATAAATAAGACAACAGCAACTAAATTAAATAGCCCTTAAACTATATATATATATATAAAACTGAAAAAAATATGTACTTCAAAAATGCCTTTTTATTATATTGACCTTGTCTTAAGTTACTTTAAAAGGAGTAAAGGCAGTTGTGTGTGTGTGTGCGTGTGCGTGTGTGTGTGTGTGTGTGTGTGTGTGTGTGTGTGTGTGTGTGTGTGTGTGAGTGAGTGAGTGAGTGAAAACGTTGTCACCAAGAAGAATGACGTCAGGCCAGTAGAACTATGCTGCCCTCTTTTGGCTGAAAGAGAGAGCTGGAAAACACATGATAATATTTTTGTAATCTTTGTTGCTGTTACAGACACTTCAAAATAAGTCTGTTTTATGTTTCAGTGCAGCCGATAGTACTCTGGCCTTATGAGTTTCAGTAGATGTGATATAAAGTGCCTTATCATACCTTTGGGCCTGTGTGGTACAGGCCTCTGAGCTTTCTTTTATACTAACCCTGGCCATGGCCTGTGGACGTGTCCTGGATTTAATTATGCTACTTAGTTGTTGTGCAACTGTGCAAACTGGTAGGAGGCATGTTTGTGCCTTTAATCTGTAAGTCCCATTCAACAAAAGTATGACGTAAATAAATACATGTGAATATAACTTTATATTGTTAAAGAAATCTTTTCAACCAGTTCCCTAAGGCAACAAATGTACCTCTCTAACCTGTATACCCAATGAGACAAGCATCAAGATCTGCCTTGCACTGTTCTTTACACATTTTCCTAACTTCTGAATTGTGGCAAGTTAGTAAGGAAACTTTTTCATTAGGTTACTGCAGCTTTTTTTTATAACAATTAGCTCAAGACAGCAAAGTGATTTTGTCATTAAGTGTTAATTTTAGGATTAGCGTAAAGGATGCCTCCCAAACTCCTTTTTCAGGCTGCCAACTGTGCAAATCCCAGAAGAGTGTAGACTTTATTGAGTTTTCCATGGATCACTGGTGGGGAAAACTGGAATGGCGGCTCTGTCAGGTTCAGATGCCGCTGCATAATTGCCCCTGATGCAACCTCAACTAATTACCCCTGCAGAGTGTAATCTCCAAAGATTATGGCAGCTGTCATAAATAACAAGCGAGTGATTCCATGGCACATTACAAGAGCGGTCCTCTGTCATCTCCTGTCGGCATGTCGGATAACACGCCCCGGTTCTGCTAATGAGGCCCATTCCCACTCTTCCCGGGCCGGCCTCTCCATTTGACAGTGACAAGCTGATGAATCGGAGGTTAATTTCTCTGACTCTGCTGGGTTCATTATTTCATCCAACACGAGGACACTGCTGCTGTTCTAATGGACGCCAGATAGAAATTAGTCCTGATTAATTTTGTCACTTACTATTCCTTCATTTTGCACAATCGTCAGTTTGGCACATGGAAGGACAGTCGTCTGCCGAGGCCCTTAGAGTTGCAGAAAGGGTGACTTGAGGTATTGCAGTGGGAGTCACATGTTTAGATGGGCTTCTTAACATGCCTGGTGACATGCAAGACTGGCTACAAGCTGAGGCCAAGGCAGAGGGCAAAGGCCAGGGGTGTTGACTATGACCTGGAAGAGGAGCTTTAGATGAATGCAAATGAATTCTCTACCTAAAGATTTTATAAGGTGCAAATGGGAGTTTCCAAAGCGGCCTGACAGAAGGCCTACTTTCCACCTTCTGCCTTCTGCAGCTCAATGCCTGATCAGCATAGGATACAGCCTTGCTAACATGTCCAATGCATTAGCAGGAACTTCAGGTGGACCTTCAATCTTCTCAACACCTGTCCGCCTTCAGTAACAGCACCCTCCCACAAGCCATCCCAATTTCAGGGCTGTTAAAAAAAGAAAAGTATAAAAAGTGAGTGTTGTATGTTTAGGTAACATTCACAGGGTTTCTCCAGTTTGGCTGTAAGGGAAGAGTTTGATATAAATATGCATGAACTTGCATTAAAGAAGTGACATCTTAGTATGACAATCTAATGCCTGATGTTGAATTCAGAACATTATGAAAAATGCATGTGTTAAAGAGCTTCTTCGCAGTTAACCCCAAGGGATAGTGACTATAGCTGTGTGCTCGCTGTTTGTACAACTTCTGTTTATTATACAGACAACTGAAGCTGTAAAGTATTGTTACGGAAAACTTCAATCTCCATATTTGCAAAAGCAGATTCCAGTTACTTCAGTGACACGGGACTGTAGTAGCAGGACTGTAGTGGCCAGAACTGACAGTTTTCTCAGTGCTATAGCTGACTTAACTTAGCCAAGGAATTACAGTAGCTGGGTTGATGTGTCATTCATTTCTTCATCATCAACTGTTGCATGCATTTATTGTAGATAGGTGACTGAGCTCAATCAGCAGAGAGGAAATTGAGAAAACATCAGAAAGGCTCAGCAGTTACTTGTTCCTCAGTCTCAATCCTTAAAGCTTCTTTTTCAAAACCAAGTGACCCAGTTTCAGATTTCAGTAGTCAAGTGTGTCAGAAAGGTGTTGCATTACCTGACTTAAATCCTCAGTAGCTTCAGAGTCATAGGTTTAAATCCAGCTCTCACAATTC
Source organism: Chitala chitala (assembly GCA_025773905.1). Taxonomy (NCBI): domain Eukaryota; kingdom Metazoa; phylum Chordata; class Actinopteri; order Osteoglossiformes; family Notopteridae; genus Chitala; species Chitala chitala. The sequence continues at coordinate 2,325,168 of JABJVR010000041.1, read as the reverse complement.
TGCTAATTTTCATTGTGTGTTTGCTCTGGGTGCACCAGATTGCAACTATGATGGTGCCCAATTTGGGGTGTAACTTACCCTTCCCTTGTGTTGCTTGAAATGAGCTCCATGCTCCTGGTAACTTTAATCAGAATAAGGAGCAAGAAAAAAATATCAAGTGGATGATTTTAGACTATGTTGAAAAGGGTTGTCACTGGTATTATATAAGTGTTTGCAAATAACAAAACTCTCTGACTAAAACATAATGTTTTAGCCGTTTAGTACCGAACAAAATAGCTTTTGCTTTACGTTTTCCCAACAGCATTATTTTATTAACACGTCACAATTGTGTACCTAAAAAGACTTTAAAGTTATACACAAATATCACCATTAAAAACTTTTATAATGCTGGAATTAATACAGAAATGAATAAATGCAAATTTCTGAGAACCACACCTTACAGAGTAATTTCCATATTCAAATGTTTTGCGTTAATTGTTTTAAAGTTGTAATGTGTTTTTTTTTCCTTCAATTTCTTGCACACAAAAAATGTGAAATGTCTGATTCTTTTATGGGATATATATATATCTGCTTTCCCCATAACAATAGCACGTGGTACAGTGCCAGCGTCAGCTGACAGTCTGGCCTGGCATTGTGGTCCTTCCTTTGCACTGCATGGACCCTTCAGTCTTCAACACTGCAACACATTCCTTAAACACCAGACTGCACTGATTCCACATTTACAGCTCTGTACCTCTTTTAAAATTACGTTTAGTAATGCCATTGTGAGCATATAACTTTTATATTGTGGCTGTCGTTAGGCAGCCCCACATGGGACTAAAAAATAGTACTCATACAGACTTAATTTACCCTTGCAGGGTTTGGGTGGAGGAAATTCATAATTTGAAATGATATCAAGTGTATGTGCTAAATGCCTTTGAGTTAAGACCCTGACTAGCAGAGTAGTTAGACAATCTATTAAGGTTATTTCACAATGACTTCTTTACTGCACATCTCTATGTGCCTCAAAATTAGTACATGATTAAAAGGAGACATTACTTTTTATACAGTGTACATAGATTTGTAGCTTGTAGTTTAAATTTCATTTAAAATAATTTTGTTGCCCTAAGTGAGTTATAAGAACATTTATATCCATTATTAGTAAAAGATTAATAACTAGTAAAAGAATTTGTAACAATATATGGATAATCATAATAGTTACGTGCAATGTATCACACTTGTACTCTAAAAGAAACCAGTCAGAGTACTTGGGTTTGTTTAAGGAATGTGGTCATTTACAAATTAGTAATGTTTTCTTATTTACTGTAACATGACAATAATGCTTCACTAGTGTAGCAGAGCCTAAGGAATCTGCTACAGTCGAAACTCCCAGTTGTCAGGATAAATCTTTGATTGGTTCCCCAAATGAAGCACTCATGTCCTTAGCTCAGTGGGTTGCTCCTCATCTATGGTAGCTCCATGTGTATTGTGGCTGCTCAGATTTGAACCACAGTAGAGCTGCCCCAGTTACACTAGCCTGCATCTATTTGTGTGAACATCCTCCAGACCACTGACAGACAGGCTGTCCCTGACAGTGTAACAGCTGGGTGTCACTTTAAGTAAGATCTCACCCGCCACCATTTCCTACCATGTCCCCTTCAGACAAACAGCTAAAGTGACATAACCAATTCAGTAAAGCATCCCCTTGGCCATCTCTGAACACTGAACACAGTATCAAAACCCAGAAATAAACCATCCACTGCAATATGGCACAAAAAAGGCAGTGTACCTGAAATAAAACAAGTCTGAAGGTGAATTTTGTGTCTGGTATGCTATTCAGAGGCATATTGTGTCAGCAGTGAAATTATAAACTCTTAGGGGAAAGTTACCTTAATAAGCTATAGCTTCACATGACAGTACAATGCAGTGGCCAGAGGTAGCAGAATCTCCTATTACCACCACTACACCTGTCATTTGTAAAATTTTCCAGCTGAAACAGTTTGTTAAAAATAATAATAGCAATAGCTGATATTGTTAATACTTTGTCTTCATCCACACAAGGTACTGTACATCAATATTTGATAAGGTTACAACCTTTTGTGTTTAAATTCTGTAGACCATTCCGTAACTGTAACTAATAAGATATTGACTTCAGCCTGAATGTGATAAATTGTTTAGGTGTTTATTTATTTATGAGAACTTGATGCATAGCATCCAGTTCATGATTAATTCCTTACAGACCATGATCAATATGCAAGATTTATGGCGGATTTGCTTTAATGTTATTTTTATTGAAAACCATAGATATTCCTTTCTGTTTCTTTAACATATTCATTTGATTGATGTTGGAGCCTTATTAACATAGCCTTTCTTTAATACTATGCATAATTTCAGGTTCTGTCAGTTGTGCGCTTCTTTCTATCTCAGTCAAAATGGCTTGTTAAAAATTAAAGCGATTGTATTCCCCTTTCTAATGCTAATATCTCCCCACATGGGTTTAAAATGTATATGAAGAGCAGAAGCATGGTCTTTGTGGAACAAATCCAACTACTTAGATGCTGAAGATGTTGAATAGTTATGAGGTAGGAGACCGGTGTTGCCTTTTTTCGTCATGAAAGTATACCTGTCAGTCACTGTCAGTCAAAATAAGGGTGTCAGTGGAGTTTTTAATCCCCCTGTGTCTTAAGTTACACGTGTGTAGAACTATTTCTTTAGCACGTTTCAAAGTAGCAGAACACAGTGCGTAGATTATGAAAAGGGGGCTAGTGAAAGGTGAAGAATTAGCCCCAATTTACTGATTATTACATTGCTATATCAGAGTGGCTTCTAAAAGACACTAGGACAAATATGTCTTGCTTGTGCTTATGCCAGATATGTCTGACAGGACTTCCTGAATGCCTCAGTAGAGCTCCACTCTTGTGACATGTACTCCATCACTGTCTAAACAAGTGCTGAGTGACCAGACTTCTCAGACTTGTGTTTGTGATACCCAGTTTTGAAAGTATGAGTAAGAAACCCTGTGGACTATCTTGTCAGACCACACTGCCTCAAAATGTGTGTGGAAGTCTTTAAAAACTCCCCACAGGTTACAGCAATTACCTCATTTCACTGCTACAACTTTGCAGTTGCATTTAATTTGAGTTTAATATCAAGTGTGTTTACATGACACACCTATCTGGATTTGAGTGCTTCTGCTAATGTGGGATGCTGGACCATTAGAATAGAAGTCTTGGGGAGTGAGGAAATGAGTTTCTGATTTTAACTGCAGTTTACAATAGTAATTTGGATAAACTGGTGTCATTGGGCTTATCCGGTTTTGAACAAAGCATAATCGTTTATTAAGCTTATTTTTCTGAACAATAATGGTGAAGCATTAAGGAAGTAGTGTTTTTAAAAATTGTTGTGCATTATGTTCGGTGTTCAGTACTGGGATTGCTGGCTATTTAAAGTATAGGTGTGGCTTTATATAAAGTGTTCCCTGAGGGATAAACAAATTTGACCATGTTGTACTTAAGGCTGCTTTGTAAGGAGGAACTATTTCTGCCATCTACCAGAACAAATTTAGAAGGGAGTCACTGGGTTTTCGTACAGTATTACCGTAGTATTTTCAGTTTCAACGAATACACCAGAGAGTACATACGCAAAAGACTACAGCAAATAGAGCACTACATCCTACTCAGCACAAAGCGACAGAGGCTGTAGTTATACCCAGATGCATAATCTGTCACATGTAAGACCACATGCAGTATATTCTAAAAAAAAAAAAAAAAAAAAAAACCTTGTCAGTACTATGCACAACGATTTAGTGACTTGTGAAACGTAACGGTAATAGTCGGTAATAGTCACTGAGAAAGCATGCAGTAACCAGTCATTTGAAACGATGTCTTGTTTTACTGTGACAGTTAATTAACTGTTTATCTGGACCACGTTTATAATGGTTAAAGAAACAGCGAAGATGGCTTTAAATACATGTATGACAACTTTATGAATAAAATCGTTTTTTATTCTTTGAATTTTCTGAAACAGCAGTGATCAGCATTAAGTTCTGTTTAGACAGCACCAAGTATAAGCGCGAACAGACGGTAAAACAAATGAGGTCGATTGATTTATAAAATGTGCTGTTAACTGCCAGCCTACAGTAAGATAAAATAAAAGTAACAAGACCTAAAGAGGTTGGACAATAAATTGCGGTTCGCAGACTCTCCATGGCTCTGGGGTCTGTGGAAGCGCGTCGCTTTGAATCACAAGTGTAATTAAAAAGCAATTTCAATTTAAAAGTACGACTTTGAAACAGTAGTTGTTTATTCAGATTAGCGGTTAGTAAATATTTTAGACAAACAGCTCTGGCGAACATGTTCTAATTGTCAAATTGCTAACAAGTGTACTCATCATGTGGCAAGTTTAGAATGGATTCAGTTTCAGTATTGCTAGTATTTTTGGTATTGTTTTCCCTGTGGCACTGTGTCACGATTTTAAAAAGCAAGGAGTCCATGTTAGCACAGTTCTTGAACGTGGCTTGTGGACCTAGTTGGTAGTCAGATACTGTGGCTGCTTTGCCCTCTATTGCCCCTGGGAGTCCCTTTTGTCAGTAGTTGAACTGCCACCAGGTTTGCCAGGTTCTGCAAATATTCCCAGCCTAAAGACATTAAGAAATGTGCCCAGTGAAAGAGTGTTTCTCACTCTGGTCACTTAGTGGGTTTGACCTTGACAACTTCTGCTTTCCATGCTACCAGTAAAATGATAAATAGCTGCATTGGATACTGTACCATGGAGTATCTTCTTGTCAAAACTATTTTGTTTGATGGTAGAACTGGAAAATTTGTTTTAATTTTTTTGTTATCAGATATGGTGACAGTATATTTACAATGAAGCTAAAAAAAACTACATTTTGCCTTATTGACATACAACAGGTGTGTAGTTGGTGCAACCGGGTGGGAAACATACATCTGGCAGCACTGCCTGCCATACCTGCTATACCTGCCAAAATTGCTGCACTTTCACTGGCATTTTTACGTCCCATGCAACACCTCTGGGGGGAGCACTGCCCACCTCCACAACTGAAGCCCTTCACCATGGACTAGCAGCCACTACAGACAGGGCTGTTTTACTGTTGTGTCTTCACATGGTTTCCAGTATATCAGTCAATGCTCTCATTTGTTTATTATTGTTATTTTAATTTGTTTATTTATTTTGGTGAGACCAATTAGAACAAGAGTTGGGGGGCATAATTAGCCTTAGATTCTCTGACAGGACTGGCATGCCATCCTTGTCAGGCACTCGAGGGGTCTCCCAGTTCAGCAGTTCATAAATAAGAAAAGTGAGGTGTGTTCCTGAGGGGTGTCTGTTGCCACACAGCGTGGAATGGCCAATGCCCCCAGTTCTGTTTCTCGTGTGGTGTGACAGGAGCCTTCCTCCCCTTTCCTGTACACAGGGCAGCTCCTTCACATGTGAATAAGAGCACTTAAAGCAAAGGGGGTGCGTGTCTACACATGTCTCTGCCTCTGAACATGTATGTCTCTGTGTAGATCTGTGTGACATGTATGTACCGTAAGTTTTTTTTGTATGTTTCTGAGCTTAAGTGTGTGTGTGTGTGTGTGTGTGTGTGTGTGTGTGTGCGCGCGCACGTGTGTGTGTGCACGTGTGTGTGTGCGTGCGTGCGTGTGAATTCTCAACTTAATATACCAAGGTAGCAATCTTTATAACATTTGAAAATACATACTAAAATTATAAATTATGTGGATGACACAGGGGTTTGAATTTAAAGGGACAGTTCTGTTGTGGTTATGTTCTGATTGTCTTTCTAAATGAGATCAGTAATTTGGGTATATTGATTGACACACATAAAGAGTGAAGCAGTATTTGCTTAATGTACAGGTTTCGGCACCATCAATCATGAGACACTTTTTCTGACCAATAATGGCTAACTATTAAGGAGGTAACATAGCACATATTAATCGAAGACTAAATCTGTGTTTACAGTGTCATTGTTGGTGTATACAGTATTATTGTCTTTAATCCATGAAAACCATGGCTGATTGGTTGATGATCTGGAAATACAGTACAAAGCCTATGCAACGTGTGTTTAAATTTAGACTACAAGGAATCCATGTTCACGTGATGCCTGGTGAGCTCACAGAGGATTGCTGGAAGAGTGAAATTTCACTCCACTTGACAGCGTACAAAATTTAATAATTTCTGGAAGGGACACTCATTTCCCACTCAAGTGAACAAACATTTATACAAATACTTCAGGTACTGGCATCCATTTACTGATCTGTAATTGTTATATGATTGTAAAAGCTGTTATTTCAAATGCCTTAAAATTTATTGTTTTAATCTCACAATATGAAAAATGCAATATTTAGCAATATTTATTTTGTGGGACATGCTTTGGTGGTGTGGGTGTAGTAAAAAGGACAAGTGTTTTTAGCTCTGAGCAAGTACTTCCTGAATCCAAAATACCATCTAATGGCTGGTAATCAGTTTACATTACATAATCAATTTTGTAATAGTGATTGAAAGTTGATTCCTTCAGAGATGACCCAACGAGACCATGCATGTCATTCACAGCAGCGTCATTTTTTATGATCAATCAAAAAAACATCTTTCTTAAGTTAACCTTCATGCCAAGATCATTAGCCTTACTGTATATTACACCCATTTACCAGTACTTACAGAAAACCTCAATGTTTGTTAACAAAAAAATTTGAAAACATAGCAAATCATCATGCTCCATCAGTAATTTGTACAAGGGTTATTCTCCATACTGTGGTTTTGCTTGGCTCCTTGGTTTCACATTTACAAAGAAATTATGGGTTTGTTTTAGTATTTTGGACCTCTGCTGTGGTATGACCCAAAAGGCATAAACCATGTTGACACAAGACTGTATTTAATGAATTGAAAGGATGGCAACTGTTCTTACTGTTTTCATATGCAATTTTTCCATCATTTTTTACTATTCGTACTGCAGGAGGCCAAAAATAATAAACCTTGCTGAATTCTATCCAGCTCAGATCTTTATAAAGTTCCCCCAGAAAGAAAGTCTGTGAAGGAGGTCTTCGGGAGTCCATTGGTAATCCCAAGGTGTCATGTCAGCACCTCTCTGCCCTCTGACCCGGTCGTGTTAATAAGTCCTGCATGTGCGTGTCAGCCCAAGCACACCGATTACTTTGAGTCCATTTCAGTACCTCTCAATGCCCTGTTCTAACACTCAGGTGTTTGAGGCAAAGCATGATTGTGGTGTAGGGTCTCTTACCAGGGATTTAAACTTCCCTGATCAAAATCATACATTTTCTTTGGATTTAACACGATGCAAAAAGACACATCGTCATATGTGAAAAGTTAAGCATGTGCCTGCAATTGTAGCACAGACCGCCTGTCGTACAAGAAAATGAATCTGTTGAGATGTTTTTCTACTCTGACTCTGATGGAGTTTGAGCAGATGAAGTCAGAACAGCAGTCAAGTAAAGCACCACAACACTGAATCCAACAGGTCTACATATTAAGCAAAAAGAGTAATTTAACCTGTATACGTTTACTGATGTCTGGCTCCTGGTAAAACTCTGGATAGTCTTACTGGTGTCCCATACTGGGTGAGTCCTGCCCACTGTTACTGGTATCCTATACTGGAGTGAACGCTGCCCACTGTCATTGGTATCCCATACTGGGGTGAATGCTGCCTACTGTCACTGGTGTCCCATACTGGGGTGAATCCTTTACACTCATACTGGTATCCTGTACTGACTGAACCCACCAACCTACCCGACACAGGCTCCTGTGTAGTGAGCAGTATAATTGGTTTTGTACTAAGGAAGTGTCAAAAAACATTATGCTGACACAAATTTTGCGTATGTAAGTTTTCCTGAGTTTCCTTGTCAGTAATTATTCACTTTTATAAAACAAACTGTGTCCTTGGAATTTCAGATCACTCACTTTCACCTGGCAGACCTATTGCTGCTGGGACAGAGACTTGTGCTTGTCTTTTCCATGCAATTTAGTAATTTATGTATTTAGCAGACACTTTTCTCCAAAGTGACTTACAACATTTCATGTGTATTACAATGAGCTGGTGCAGGGTGCCATGTGACTGTCACAGGACACTAAGGCGATCCAGCTGTGCTGGTACTTGCAGACATTGAGGCACTGAGTAAACACACCACACTCTAATATCCACTCCATGGTACCGTGCAGCTCATTACACACTAAATAACCCTTTGGAATCCATTAAGATCTGGTTCCTGTGGGATCCTACAGCAGAGAAAGGGTGCCTCTGGAATGGAATCACATAGCCTTCTTTGTGCCTTTCTGATGGCTGGGTCAGCTGTGTAGAAGTCGTCAGCATTCGTTCCCAGGAGTTAGCAGATATTGCAGTAGCACAGTGTTTCCCTTTGGACCTCTCATTTTTACTTATATGAGGAATAGTAAATTATATATAAATATTATGGCTTAACAAAAAAAAGCAAGATCATCAAGAAAGTATGTCGAGAATGAAACAGTGATGCCTTGGTGTGTGTTCAGCACATAAAACCCCCTCGTTTAGGCAGTGTTAGCAGTAAGCACTCTGATCTTTTACTTTTAACGGCTCCATAATCTTGTTCAGATGTGACATCATTGTCACCATCTTTATGTGATAGAGGAGCCCCAGGGACGTGTATTGTTCCATGTGTTGTAACTTCGCTATTATTTGCTATGTGATTTAATGTTAAGAGCAGACGTCTATTAAAGCTTGCAGAAGCGTCTTGCCTCTGGGTTTCGTTTTAGTCAAAATTACAAGTGATTTAACATACAATTACTGTGCATATCGGTATTCATAACATTTTTGCTAATCCTTGTCATAATGTTTATACATGTATGGTTTTCATTGTTTTTATTGTGAGGTTGTAATGTCTTTTAAATAAATGCAATTGGACAACATTTTACGATACAGAACTGAAAATCACCAGTGTTAAAGGCTTGGTGGTCTTTAAAATTCCTTTGTGAGGTATAATTGCATTAATATTTTATTATGCTTATTCTCATTTTATATTTGACAATTCAAACTTTGATACAGCCACTTCTAAATAATACAAAATCCCATGATTCTTTAAACACACTGCCTTCTCATTTCATTCATATCTTAATTTTTTAATTTCAAGAATATTAAATTTGCTGAAATTTATAAAAGCCCTTATTTTTCAGCCAAACGTTCCCATAATTTGACTGGATCTGGACAATTTCTGTAGAAATAGTACAGTCAACCTTGATATTATATAGGGTGAGAAAACACAATATGTAACTATTATATTACATACAGATATAAGGTATGCTTTTGTCATTTTCTGTCATAGTGGAACATGTCCCAAGTACAAAGCTGCTGTCTATGAATCATACCAGATACTTTCCATGGATCCATTCCCACTAAACTAGATTATTGTAATTCTCTGCAATCCAGCCACAAGACTTCTTCCCTCAGGTGCCTTCATCTACTTAAGAACACAGCTACAGAAGATGTGTGAGCACATTCCTTCATGTGCTTCTCTGGATAGATTTGCTGTTCAAACTGGAAAAGGAAAATCAAATAATTTTTCATTCAACATTGAAATCTTGCTTATAGAATGTATTGAAGATCATCTGCTCTGTTAAACTAGTTGCAGGATCCTTTGTTATGACAAAGATGGCAAATACAAAAGGTAGGATATCATCACTGAAATTCCTGTGCCACTGAATTATGTGCCTGTTCATTTCCAGGATTCAGAACAGGTACACACTGAACTGAGGAATAAAAACCTACTAGCACAGTGGTTTTGGTAAGTACGTGGGCATGATCCAGAACATGGAAGACTTTGTTTATGTGACAATCTGTTGTGTTCAGTGTTGCTTAGATTACTTTGAAAATGTAGTCCATTAGTGATTACTAATTATGTTTCTATAAATGTAATGAGTAATGTAATTTGTTGAATTACATCAAAAGTGTAATCTAATGTAATCTAATTTTTGGATTGTTTACATTACATATTTATTTGTGGTTTATTTTGTTTTATTTTGGTTTAGCTGCTTATTTGTATAACACTTGTAAACAAAGCAAAAAGGAAAATGCAAAGCAAATGACTGCTTCTTTTTATGGCTGAAAAAGAGCTTTATAAATTACATCTATACTTATTACACAAATGAAACTCTAGGTGCATTAATAAAAAGACCTGAAATTGCTGAAAAAGTAAATTTTGACAAATTTTCAATGCACACTGTCTGCCATAACAAGCTCTAGCCAGCAAAACATACCTCTAAATGGTCCTTAAGGTCCGATGTGGAATCCTTCAACGTAGGTAAAACGTTTCATTTTGGATGATACAGGTTGCATCGCTCGTACTACTTTAAAAGTGAAGTTATTTCAGTATTTCCCAGGGTTAGACACTGAACAAGACTGCTCCATGCATGTATTGAGTCAGTAGCGTTGCCTACAGTTTTCCCCCGCATCTCAAATGACTTTCTCCTAAATTAACCCATACTTAAGCAATGCAGTTGTTGGTGTTTATTCTCAGATTTCGTTACAAACAAATTCATAATTTAAACTGATTAGGTGTTTTCAGTAAAAATATGATCATGTAATCCTTAACAAAGTAACTAATGTGATAATACATTTGAAAATGTACCCTACTCTGACTACACGTACTAAATGTTTGTAATGTAATTATGTAATGCAGATTGCACTCTGTTACTACCCAGCTCAGGTACTGTTAGTCTAACACTGTGTGATGACCCCTTTTAGGTCTTGTCCAATATTATAGTGCTGTCTTGTCTCAGGTCTCTCTTACAGATGAATATATTTTCTGCCTCATAGCCACAGTGGTATCTTATCTTATCGGTCATTTAATGATCTCTGCTCCCACGTGTAAGATACCCATTTACCGACAACACTTTCCTTTTCCCGCTTCTGCTTCTAGTTCCTGCTTTGTGGGCCATTTAGTTCTGAGCTGCCAGATCATGAGCTGACCACAGAGTTCAGTTTTCAGCAGGTTCTAGGAAGTGGAACCACAGGTTGTTATGAACCAGTACCATGACATGTCGTTAGCACCATCACAGCCTCCCTCTGTTGGACACTGCATACCCATTACTTGACCTCATTCTTCTTCGTTGTGTGAGCGTGGTAATGTGAAGTAGCGGCACAGGCTTAGGTTTGGGTTATCTTTGGTGTTTCCGTGGTAATTTGTCCTCCACACTATATGCAGGTACGAAAATTGATTGATCCCAGCTGGGACCAGTAGGATTGCTAAACTTGTTGGATATTTTGTATGGTTTAAAGTTGCTTTCTGTAGTGTAATTGAGAGATTTAGGGAAGAAAAGAGGATCTTAATGAATTGTACTGTAAAGATTCAAAATGCAGAACACTAGCTGTGTTGTTCAAAATGAGCCCAATCTAGAAATTGTCATTGTTCAGCCAGGCAGAGTGTTTGTTTGATCAATGAAAGCAAGAGGTCATGAACTCACCACTGGTGCCTCTGAAGAAAGAATGTGTATTCACTGGGAACCTTTTAATACCTGCAGCTGAAGAATTTAAAAAATATATATATTAACTTTGCATTTGAAAGGTGTTTCAGCTAAATGCTGACAGAGAAGAGTGTTCAGGGATCAGGCAAAGCAGATATTACTGAGGCCCAGAAGCTGAACAAATGTATTGCTTCTTAAAAATTTTTAGCAAAGCACCTAACATACATATAAGGTGATTCTAAAGTAGAGAGACCCTGAAGTTTTGTCTGCGGATTACAGTTTCTGGTTTATATGTCCAACACACACCAACAGCATTCACATGTGGTATCATAGGGTAGACAAGAGCATTCCTTCTCATTCACCTTTCATATGTACCCTCCTTGCCATGTTCCTCTGGGACCAGATGTGTCAATTATGCGACAGAACATGTGGCTCTACAACAACTGATGCTCGCATTCATAAATTTATTAGCCTTGCTTTCATTCATCAGTTTGAACGTCAAGCACCAGTTTGATTTCCCAAATGAAATTTGAACAGACTGTAAAATTGCTCTGATGATGAGTTGTGTTTTAGCTGAATTTATTTATTCAGTCACATTGTCAAAATGGCTTTCAGCTAAAAAGTTTATCGTGCATCTCAGGGCATGTCTCAACATTTCAATAGCTGGAAAGGAGCAGATATTAATTCATTGTTAATTCTGATTGGAATAGATACCCACTTTAACGTGTGACTTAGTCTGCTACCCTATGTAGTTGCAAAGATTAGTAATTACATAATGCCAATGAACCAAAACAAGCACAGAAGCTAATTGGTCACCAGTTAGAAATACGGTCTGTTCTTCACATTTCAGCACAATTCACTGATCTGATTTCGTTTCTTAGCTCTTGGTCATAGCAGCCAATCGCCCATCGCTGTTAACCCATCTGTGACTGTAGGGACGCTTTGTAAATTGCATTTTTGTAAGAGAATTGACTTAATTATGATTGAACATCCAATATAGATTAGGCTAAGCTAACAAAATGTTCCACAAAGTAACAACCACACACAACCAGAAGACGTTTCGATAAAATAAGATATACTTAAAGGCGTTGTCTTTAATAATTATATTGAGGCAAGCCATTGATGTGCCAAAGGAAACCAGACTAGTTAAGACAAATTATGTGGAATAATAAGAAACCCTAGTTAGAGGAAACAATGTGGAAGCAACGGGAATTAAAGCAGGTTATTGTGAGGCTTGTTAGATTTTCAGAAATTGTAATTAAAATTTTATATAAACATTTAATTTACGTTTGCACCTTACAAACATGTACTCCTTCGAGTTGCTCTTATTCGTTGCCAGAAAGTGATGTCTTTTCGAGTTCTTGTAGAGAACCGTTATATAACAATTTACAAAGCTTGACCTAAAGCGCGCTCTTTCGTTAGCTCATTTAAATGCCTGTTTATTGGTTTAACTGTTTTTTCCCCTTTGTGTATTAAGTTACATATTTAAACTTTATTAACTGTATTAAAGTGTATGTTTTATGGAATTGTATTCTCTGTGTCGGCTTTATATTGCTAGGCTACGTCTTTTCATTTAACTTGTTTTCCTTGTTTGCCTGTGTTACTATATTTTGTAATATTGTGTTTTCGCAATGTTTTATTAACAGGGTTAGATTACACCGCGTTATGTATGCAGGGCAGCCGAAGAGCACAGTTGGAGATGGTATACCCAAATTAATATTTTTATAACATTTAGGCTACATTATCGCTCCACACATTAATTAAAAACGTGGCTGTTATTCTGACCAAAAACTGTACAGTTTTGTTTGTGTGTCTGTAATTGCACAACTACATAAATAAAATTACGCACGGATTAAAGAGCTCCTTTTGAATATTTGTTGGAGTGATAAACATTCTCCCAAAATCAAGGCGCAGCATAACTCAGCACGCATAATGACATATGAATATCTGCCAAACAAAAATAACCTGGAAAATTACATTTTAAATAATTTCATCTGATAGGAATTATACTGTATTGTCATAGGTGGGTCCCAGGTGGGAGGAGAGTACGCTTAAGCAAGTCATAGCATAGTTAACCACAAGTCAAAACAGTCAGGTTTTATCTTATTTCTTGTGTTTTAATTAATTAATTATTTGTTTTTATTTGTGTAATGAAGCATCTTTAACAGGGAAAAGCATACCGTTTTTGGCCACAAAAACTAGGGTGTTTCAGAGTTTCACTAGCCATTTGTCTTGATGTCGTTGCTTATGCTTTAAAGTTTTCGTATAGGTGTGGAAATGCTGTCTCTAAACGTGCTGTGAGATGACTAGGGTCGGGGACTGAACTGAGTGAAAGCACTTTCTAGTGAAATAGCTCCACCAGCTGGAAGTATGTAGCAACTTCATATTTCATCAACACATGAAATACAGTACATGATTACTGTTTATCTCACTGTTCCATAAAAGCAAAACCGATCAGAAATGCCGTGAAGTACATGTAGATATAGAAAAGTGACCAAAAAACTGAGAAAATAATTGTATGTGACTAATGAGAAGTGCCCTACCAAAACACTTATGAAAAAAATGCTTTTGGTAAATAATATTGTGAATTTTCATATTAATTATACAAAAGATATGCTTCAAATACTGAAATGTTTTGGGTTTAATTTGGGAGTACCATCTCATTCCTTTCTTTTCTTGTGTGAAACATCCTGCATCGAATTATAATGCCGCAGGCGCTGCAGCTGTCAGACCACCCATCGCCCTGGCTGCGCCAATCCCCTGCACTGGACTCATCAGCAGATAATGCACATAATCACTCTGAGGCAGTAGAGGTGCACACTGGCCAAACTGGTCATCCTCACAGCTAGAAGAACTGAGCCAGGTATAGTCAGGAGAAGCTATAGGAATAACAATTTCCCCTTGTTGTCCCCTCAAACCACAGCCCGCCTTGTGACCCCAAACTCAGGACTGCTCTTTACCACACAGTTTATTCACTGTGGCAGCTGAGTAACCAGGAGGACTCAGCCTGCAGGGCATTATTCAATTTTCAGCTGTTTCCTATCCCCTGTGTCAAAGTATAGCCCTTGAGAGGTGGGGGTGAGCACCACTTACATCCCCATGAAGAAAACCTTTGCTCCCATGGGGCCTCAGACCAGTCTGAAGAATTAGAAGATTTTAAGCTCCCCACAAGGTGCCCTACCACAGTCTACAAGTCACTTGGCCCAGTGCCAGAGACAGGGTCCGCCCCCAAACTGAGCCTAACTTTTTGCCACTTGACATTTGACTTTGCAAAAGTTTGGTTTTTATCCCAGTTAAAGACTGTTGGCTTTCTGGGTTCTGCTCTGGCTTGCTGGAGCTCAAGGAGATTCTGAATTAAGGACACTCCTCCCACGGTTTTTGCCAGGTGCTTCCTGCACCGGAGGGTGATCGTGTTGCACACACAGCTAACACAAGGTGCAAAACAGAAAGAAAATTTCTAACCTTGGATTATAAACACTTTGGTAACCTGAGCGGGAGGTGCTCTGACCACAGTGTAAAAAGAACCACTGAAGAAACCACAGCAATTTCACAATGTGAAGTCAGCCAGAGGAATGAATGTGCAGCTCAGCCCTGGAGCAGACATATCTGTCATCCTCATCTGACAGCTGAACAACTGGGTAGCCAAAGACTATACCATACCATAACCTGTCTATGGCTACCGTATGTATATTTGCTTGAACTTAATTGTTGTGCTTGGAAGATAATCTTTACATACATTTAGCATTAGCTGCCTTTTGTTCATGGAGAATCAAAGCCAAACTCCATTCTACATGTTCCTCAAAAAAGTCGGGTGAAGCTTTCTGTACAGTGTGCTGCTAACAAAATGCAGCAGAAATTTTTTAGGTTAAAAGTATGCAATATCTGGGAAGAGGGTTTAGAACTTGCACACTAAGTACCTTCTTATATATATATATATATGAGCACATATTTAAAAGAACTGCTGTCTGTCAAACTTTGCATTGTAAGTTTGTATTCTTCCAAAACTAAAATGTAAAAATAGATACTATATTGGTTCATCTAATTGAATGTCACAGAATCTATTGCCAGTTTTTTTTCCTAGTGGTGAGATATTTCAGCATTGATGATTTGCAGTAAAATTAAGGTCTGACATTATCATGTTGTTCCAAACTGATTTGAGGAAAGCTGTTTTGCTTGCACAAGGAGTAATTTTTAGGGCTAACATACAACATCTTTCCTACTGTAAATCTTACAAGTTAAAATGTTCTTCAGAACTGCCCAAGAGATCATATACACAACTGTTAGGAATAGTTTTTAAATGACTTAATACTTTCATGAGGCAGTGAAACAAGTTTAATGTTCCCTATTACTGGTTTTAAATTAAAGTATATTTATTTTTGTTTTATAGCAGATATGCAGCCAAGACCACTATCATTGTGAGCTAAATTTATTCAATATGAGGAATACTTTGACATTATATTTATATGCTGACCTGATGAAGATATTTTTTTATCATGGAGAGTCTGGAAGAATTACGATTCCATTTCCACAGCAGGTTTCTGGACAGAATATTGAAATACCGACTGACAACGTAATTAAGTGAGGATGGCTAAAAAAGAATCCACTGGGACATCACTGTGCTTCTTTGGGTAAATTTGTGTTCAGTAACTAAATACTAACTGTTGCATATCATGTGTTTGCATTTAAATGTGTCTCTGAACC
This sequence comes from Chitala chitala, assembly GCA_025773905.1. Lineage (NCBI taxonomy): Eukaryota > Metazoa > Chordata > Actinopteri > Osteoglossiformes > Notopteridae > Chitala > Chitala chitala. The sequence goes on along the minus strand of JABJVR010000041.1, from coordinate 2,309,025 downwards.
ATAGTGTCTTGGGTGTTTTCAGACACTTTTCCTACATTCTTCACACGATCATCGGTTAAATAAAGGCGCTGTGATTCAGCTCCTAACAGCCCTCCACCGTCATTCTTCCCCAGTGGGTCTGAAAGACTGTTTTACAGTATAATGGATGTGAACCCGAGCCTTAATATTTTATCCAGATGTTTCCTTACCACATGTTTCACCGCCCATTTAAAATGCCTGCAGGCCAGAGGCTTTGGTTTCATAACAAGGTGCTTATAACTGCCAGCGGAGCATTAGCGGGTCTGCATGCTGGGAAACGAGGAGGTGGGCCTGCATTTTGGACCACGCTGATAGCAGAGATGTGCCGAGAGAAGCAGAGACCCTCCTCGCCGGACAAAGCTGAAGACTGTTTGTCCTCGCTCGATTAGTTGTGGGTGCTGAGCATCGCTCAGCATCGAACGAAGCTAACGAAATTCAGTAACAGCTCCTTTTTGAGATGATTGGAAAACCATCTCCAGATTGAAATCTTGGCCTAGTACTGTGCTCTTGCTGTTGGCTGTCATGTTTCTCACCGTTTCTGAAATCGTGGTAGTTGCAGTGTTCATGGGGTTTTCGTACGAATCTTTGCTTTGCTTTCGTTTGAATCTTTGGTTTTGTTTGCTGTTGCACATACGTTCATGTTGGCAATGCGTTAACATCTGAAGGGCCCTTGAGCTGTCAGGAGACACTCAAACACATATCTTAACTCCATCATTTTCAAACATTCTTGACAGTGAGCTCTTTCAATGTGGATGAATAGCTCAGTGGCTCATATGCATGTAACACAGTTCCTTATCCAAACAGTTGTGGTGATTTAGAGCAAGACACAGGACACGTGTGCAGGGCGTCAGAAACAGGGCGGTATGACCGGGACAAGGCACTGCCCCACATATCTACTCATGTCTGGAACACCTGTGTCTACAGGTCTCTGAACTGTGGAAAATACCACAGCAGTCCACACAGACTGGACAGGTCTCAAGCTAGGATCAGTGTGGGGACATAATGTGACACCAATAGTAAAGTATAATTAAGCAGTCTAAAATAATAAATATTTGTATAGTTTGTTTACCCACTTATCTGTGGAATTTGGTCTTCAGGCGTAGTTATCAAGAGCTTTTCAGAGAGTTTAGGTAAAGCTTTTAATAACTAATACCACACTGCTCATTTATTCCAATGTCCTCAACCACTGCCAACAGACAGCCTGTTTTTCTTTTTTGCTGTATATATTACACTACAGTTGTCCTTATATGACAAACAGGGATGATATCCTCGTGATCTGTCAGTAGAGGAGTGTCAAGAAGGGCACACCTACTGTAGCTATGGAAACACAAGTTCTGATTTTGATCTCCAAACCTGTGCCAGCGTTTTGATCTCCATACCTGTGCCGGCAAGATGCATTTTTATCCAGAACAACCTTAATTCTCTTTGTCTGTTATGCTGTTCTGTTTTGTTTTCACTTAAATCAACATTTTAATCTCTCACTTTAAATATGCATGTGTATGTAAATGTCAATGAAATAGCTGTTTGTTTAGCTAAAAAATAAGGCAACACCAGTATAAGGGCTTTGGGTGCCCGGGGCCTTTCTTTGAGACATGGTAATCACACAAAACAAAAAGACATTTCAGTTTATGTCCTGCTGACCTCTGTGTGCTATATAACTGAGGACACTGACTATGACCAAAAAATGCAGGGTTAATTTTTACTCAATGCACAGTAAAGCCTGAGGTCAAAGTGACTTAAATAAAAGAATGCAAACAATCCCTCAGTGTCTGTAAATGTCATCACTGTGGAAATCTGGGGTCAAATTAAATTTTTTTCCAGTATTAAGACAAAGGCAGTATTCCTGTTTGAAAGCAGACAAGCAAAGCTTGTTTTCCTTTTGAGGAGATGGCCAGCCAATCATTTAAGAATCCGATGAGAAAAAGCATAATGAAAACACTGACATTGTTTACAAGCGAAGCCTAAGATGATGAAATGAGAGATGAAAATGCAAAACAAGGCAACCACATACTTACATTTCTTTATTTGAAAAAATGTGAGAACATGCACCAAGCTACAACTGAAGCCATGAAATTAAAAGACGGTTGCTCCTCGGGAGGAAAGCTATGGCAAACCCAGACAGCGTATTAAAAATCAGAGACATCACCTTGTCAACAAAGGTCCAGATAGTCAAAGCTATGGTTTTCCCAGTAGTAATGTATGGCTGTGAGAGTCGGACCATATGGAAGGCTGAGCGCAGAAGAATTGATGAACTTTTGAACTGTGGTGCTGGAGAAGACTCTTAAGATTGCCTTGGACTGCAAGGAGGTCAAAACAGTCAGTCCTAAAGGAAATCAACCCTGAATGTTCATTGGAAGATACTGAATATGAAGCTGAAATAATTTGGCCACCTAATGCAAAGAGAGGAGCCACTGGAAAAGACCCTGGAAAAGACCCTGATGCTGGGAAAGATTGAAGGCAAAAGGAGAAGAGGACAGCAGAGGAGGAATTGGTTGGATAGCATCATCGACGCAGTGGACATGAGTTTGAGTAAAATCCGGCAGACAGTGGAGGACAGGAAGGTCTGGTGTGCTGTGGTCCACGGGGTCATGAAGAGTCGGACACTACTAAACGACTGAACAACAACAACAACAACAACAACAACAGAATAATTTCAGGGTGCTTTACAAAAGCTCTTCATTAATACCACACACAATAGAATTCAGTTAAAGCAAATTTACAGCTTGCTAAGTTGTCTTTGAATCTGTGCTGTTCATTACAGAAGGTCTAAATACTGTAGACGTTTATGAATCTGACTGCTGTCAGAGCTAAGTATTGCTATACCAGCATTTGGCCAGCCAACATAACAGAATGACCACACTGCTGATGACTTGACAAACTGATCACACCACCAGCACCCCCGACTTCAACCAGTGCACTCCACTCTGTTATACAACTGACATTCTCCATGGCTATAAACAGAGCCATGCTGTTCTAGCAAATACGCTTCATGTGTCGAATCCTCAAAGGTTAAAAAAAAAAGAGCTCCGGTTTCTTTACAAGATGACAACACTACCTGAGAAACTTGAGAAACTATGCAGAACTGTAAAATGTTTATAAATAAGCACATGGTTCTAATTTTCTGAAATACTGTAAAATACTGTTTTTTAACAATGCTATTACAGCAGGGTGTTTTTCATTTCAATAATTAGATCTAATTTTACAGCATTACCGATCCAGGCCTACAGATTTTTTCTTGGGTTTGTAATCACACAGCTGGCCAAGGATTTTTTCCCTGTTATTCCACTTAAGCGTGTTATTTTTGGCTTTGGCACATACCACAGTAAAAACATGCAGCCTGTTGCACAAGAAAGACACCTTCATGCACAGGTCTTATGCATGATAACTTTCTCATAATATGTAGGATTTAGTTAAGTATTAGTAATCCTAATAGCAGGATCTAGTTAAAACCAGACTGTGTTAAAGAAAGTGATGAATCAACCTTTAATACAGCTTCAGATCAAAGAGACTAAGACCAAGCAACACAGCAGAAATTGTATAAACATGATCCATTACTGTATTTTGGGCTGCTTGTTCTGAATGTTAAAGTTCTGCTTAACAACAAAAATACAACACTTTATTTTTCCAGATTAGACTTAGGTATGGACTGGAAAAGTACTACCAAAGGTAAAGTTATTCACACCAAGATCCTGTTTTGTTTAAAATGTGAAACACGACTGTGTAGATACACAGCACCCCCTATTGAAATTACTCTTACTACCATAATCTTTGAATTTTACCATGAACAGCACATGACTCAGTACTTAGACAACATGAACCATATTTGGTAATTTTCCAGAGTCAGCTATCTAGTATAGGGTTGGGGCAGACCTATCCAAGGAAACGTGACAGACAAGGCCCAGTTTGGGCAACATGCCAGTGCATGAGCGCGCACACACACATGCGCACGTACACACGCGTGCGTGCATGCGCGTATCTCCTGCTGAAGTATGTATGTCTATGGGCTATTTGAGGAAACCAAAAATCCATGCAAGGAGAATATGCAAACTCCAAATAAACAGAGCTAGATGTCAGACTTACCTAACAAGGCTGGAAATGTGCAGAGATATGGCTAACTACTGAGCTGCCATGTCGCACAAGCTGTTTACACAAAAGTAATAATTCTGACTGACCATTCCAAATGCAGAAATCACTTTGATTTTATGAGCAGTATAATAATGATATTGTAAGTATGCAAAAACTAAATATAACCATGATAATTAGAAAATGCTAAAAAAGAAAGTTGTATGCGTGCCTGTTTTGACCATCAACTTCCCAGATCTAGAAATTTTAAGTATCCCTTTTGAAGTGATGTATTACCATGCAATGTAACTGATCTGATATTATTATTATATACTGAATTCAAGTTCAGGTTTGTCTCTTATTATTAAAAGTTTTTCAGACAGGCACCTCTTTGCTATTTCAACATTTGAATCCACCACTGCAAGCTATTTACTATAATGTGCTTTCATTAACAACATGTCCTCAGTTAAACTATCTATGAGATAAACACAGTAAAATAGCTTGGTGATTCAGTGGGTAGAACCCTAGACTGGGATGAGGAGGGTTCCCAGCTAAAATCTCAACCCAGGTACCTGGTGTGTCCTTATGCAAGAGTCTCAACCACTAGCTGCCTGGGTGCTGAAAAATGGCTGCCCACTGTTTCCCCCCAGTGGAATGGGTTAAATGCACAGAACAAATTCCTTGTATGCCACCCACCTACTTGGCTATGAATTTGATATCATTTTAAATGCAAACTGCTCTTATGGTTCTCATTTTTTGGACACCTGATGATAAATGTTCCATATTTATAAACTTGTTGAGAATCTCTGGGAAACAGCATATCAAAGACTATCTTCCTTGCTGTAAAACCAAACTGAGCCTCAATGATATTATTACTATATGCCCTCCCTTCCCAGATCTCCTGGGTCTAAAAGATATATATCCATAGGAAAATTCTGTGTAAATGTAATAGTTACCATAATCATGCATCTCCACTGAGCATTCTGCATAGAGAGATGTCAAGTGCTGATTTGTTTTTTGCCAGATTTTTTCTCCGCTTTCTTATTCTCATTATTATACCTTTTTTGTGTGGCTGTTCGGAGGTGCAGTAGTCCTGTTTTCCTGTGCTTGCACGAGCCCTGTGGGAAAAGCACACTGTCAGGCTGACAGATGCTTACATTTTCACCATCCATCACCCATCACTGTGGCCTCTGAGACCTCGGCCACTGTCCTGAGAAATGGGTGCAGAATTGGGCCTGACATCCAGAAGGCTCTCTCCCTGTCCTGCTTTACTGTTCTTTTCAGTGTCAAGACACACGTGATAGAACTGGGATGACAACATGATGTGGCATTGATGTATTTGCAGAGAAAGTATTCAAAGTTGAAAAGAAGGATACAGTTCACTGTTGTCCTTGCTTATACCCCTTTTTGTGTTTTTTTTTCTCCTCTACACCTTAATTCTTCAAAGATTACTTTAATGCGCATTTTTTTTAATGCTAACAATGGTCTACAGGACAAAGCATGTCATATTTGGTTTTTGAATCAATACATGTTGTACTAACAGAAGTGCAGGATTGTGCCATATTTTCACAGTGATGGAAGCCTCATTAAGAAGCCTTGAAATGTGATGTGATTCAACTCACTTTCTATGCTTTTTATCCTCTGTGAATCATTACATAATTTGGCATGTAATAGATAACTTAAAATGAAATGATTGCAATGAAATGCTATTAGTTTTATCTTTACATATTCTGTACCTAAAGTGGTGTTACATCATCGTGTACGTTATATAACAGTAAAAAAAAACATGAAAACATAAACACAAAATACAATGATGCACTGACAAAAATATTTAATTTAGGTATTCTGCTGTCCACAAAACCTTTCAAGTTATTGTTCATCTACAGCTCAGTTCTTGGTACCTTTTTAAATTTTATTGGGGAGCAAAAGAAAACGAATCTAATTATGTCAGTGTAAATGTGGCGGTATCTATTTTTTCAGGTACGAGCATGCAGCTCTCGAGCGCAAATACACACGAGATTTCAGCTCAGCGTTGCACAGAAGAGGGCAGCTTCGACAGTCAGACATAATCAGCGAATTCACCAAGGGTGATGACTACAGATTCTTTTCAAGTTACTGGCAGGGTGAGAACAAAGACCACCGCAAGACAACAGCTTATTATGAATTCACAAGCCCAACATGTGTTTTCATTTTTATGCTTTATTTGTTGTTGTTTTTTTTCTGATAGACATGTCTGTCTGCTGTTTTTCATTTATTTTCATGCTAAACAAAAAAGCTTGAGTTCCATTGCTATAAATAAAACAGAACATCAGTAGCAATGCACATGACATAAATGACATTTGATTCAATATAAGCAACAAGAAAGTAAACAGAATTGCAAATGAGTATGAACTACCTTCTGTTGTGCTCTGTATACAAAAAAAGCAAATTTAAGCATAGGCATAGTTCAGTTGTTTATATTATGTCACCAAAAAAATTTTAAAAAGTTATGAAGTATTTATCATATAGCGGTATATGAGAAAGCTTTGTACAGCAAGACAGCGATGGTCAATTTGATTATATGCAGAATATTAACCAAAAATTAAATGGAAGAATATTGTTAACAAAGTTGGAAGTATTTTATATTCAGTTCTAAAATTGCAAGTTTCAAAGGTCAACTACACAATCTTGTGTGATGCCTGATCGCTCTAATAGCACACAAACCAGGGTGTGTACAGCTTTTTGCCTTCCCAAGCATGTATGCACAAGTCACCAGGCCCAATCCAGTCCATTCTTAAGTACAAACTTTTATCCCAAGACTACCTCCAGAAAGTGTATTTAATCCCCACGCACTGATCGGTATTGCAGAACATTAGCCAGCACTGTAATGAGGTCTCATGAAGTCTGCCAGTTCATCCCTGAGCAGACAAACACTTCCAATGTAGTACTAATGTAAGTACTTTCATGCATACATTTAACATTTTTTTGGTTCTTCCATTGTCATTTGGCTTTGATTTTACACTATCCCAATAGTTGTAATTATTTTAACTGTAATTCTTTCCTGTAAAGCACCTTGAGTCGACTTGATGCAAAAGGTGCTATATAAATATATAAAATTTGAACTGAAAATACTGTCTAAATTGTTTGTTTTTGTGTGTGTGTGTGTGTGTGTGTGTGTGTGTGTGTGTGTGTGTGTGTGTGTGTGTGTGTGTGTGTG
>JABJVR010000041.1:2265200-2301649 GCA_025773905.1 Chitala chitala | reverse complement strand
TATTGTGAATAAAATATAAGTTTATGAGATTTGTAAATTATTGCATTCCTTTTTTATTCACAATTTGTACAGTGTCCCAACTTTTTTGGATTCGGGTTTGTAAATGCTAAGATAGTTTTCGTATCTGCTGCCTTGCAAAAATCGAACCATTTTCCCAAGTTATTTTTAAACGATTCTCTATATTCCCTCGAAAGGATTTTCTGAAATACCACTTGATGAGGACAGAAAAATGTACATAAAGAGACCCATGAATGCATTCATGATCTGGGCAAGAATTCACAGGCCTGCGTTCTCTAAAGCCAACCCGACTGCCAATACTGCTGAAATCAGCGTGAAACTTGGGTTGGAGTGGAACAAGTTGTCTGAGGAGCACAAGAAGCCTTATTACGAGGAAGCGCGCAAGCTGAAAGCCAAACACAGACAAAATTTTCCTGGTAAGAAATAAGTAGGCACAGGTATCTTTAATTATGTTTTTTTAGCATTTCCATTCTGTTTTTGTGGAATCCTTTTGTCAGGCAACCTTGCTGGACTACTGTATTGCTTTACTGTAAGTCTATATTTTGAACACACAGAGTAGAATAACCTTACATATAAAGAATAACCTTAAGTGTATATAGTGACATATGTTCATACTATTCTTTTTCTTTATCTAATCTTTTTGTTCGGCTCATGCTTAAAGGTTGGGTTTATCGGCCAAAGCCTGTGAAGAAAAAGGCCTCTCCTCCTATGAAGGCATCTAAAGTGCCCATTATTTCCCAGGATCATGTTCCTTCTCAAGCAGCGTGTGGGGCTAGGCCTGCATTTTATTCTGCACTTCCCTCTGCTTCAAACAGCAGGAGCATCACTAAAGAGGACAGTCTTACTAATGGTTTGTCTTACACATAAGTTTTTACATTTCACATTCAACAAAAATAACATTGTTTGCCTTTTGTATTGTTAATTATATGAGATGCAACATCCAATGCTTATTTGTTCCAGCCATAAGTTCCACTTACAGAAAGGAAATGCATATAGGATTTCAATACAATAGATTAGTAAAGCATGTTATAATGCAAAACAGCAATAGAATGGTGACAAACTTTTAAATGCAGGTATTACAATATATGGAAACAATTCATAATATTAACTTGTAATGAATCTGTTACTCTGACCATCTTCATGGAAAACTATACCCAATTATACTCTTTCTAATAATGCAAGAAGTATGTAATACATTTTTGAAATGGTAATTAAATGTTAAACAGGTTATTAGTATGTAGCTTAATTTAAAGAATATAAAAAGTATATCCAAAAACACAAAAATATTGCATGCCCAAGCCACATTTACAGTGAAAACCAACTTTGGTGAAGAAGAAACACTTTTAAACTTTATTTTCTTAAATACAAAGTTTGGTAAATTGTTATTCTAGATTTTAAGAAGCTTTTACCTCCTTCAGGACAGAGTCAGTGTTCTGCTGGCCCAACCATTCAGAACTCTGCAGAACAACAGACCAGCAGCCGAGCCCCTGTTCTCCTTTTTCCTGCAGATAAAGCTATTCCATCCTTTTCCATGCCTCCATCTTGCACTGTGCCTTTCTGCACTGGGCCTGTCTTCTCTCAGGTGCCAAACATTATGGCACCCAAGCAGTTCCACTGGAACACTAATGCTCAGCATTCTTGCAGCCCTATCACACAGCTGTCTGCAGATTTACAGTTTCACAATGTACGGCCTTGTCAGCAAATGCCCATCCCAAGTGTATCCTATTCCCAGCTGTACCCTTCAGTATCCTTGCCATACCTATCTACCACCTTCCCCACAAGTGGCTTTCCTTTTCTTTCACCTGTTTTTCTCCCTGGACCCCAGTTCTACCCAACAAGGTGAGCATTACATTTACTTTTAATAGGCTGTAGTAACTAATAAATAATTAGGATTAGGGCCCATTTTCAAGGAAAGTGTTTTCTGTTTTTGAATCAGTACTAAAAGTAAAATATTACGTTTCTTTGTTATCTTGTATTAAACAGCCAATATGCAGATTTGAAATGTCAGTATGATTACTGTGATATTATTTTGATGATTTTTATGTTTTTATTTAACTCTGTTACCCCCCATAGCACGAATGGGTATGAAGATTACCACAACCCTACAGTCAACCTGCTCAGTTACAATGACGATTGCGTCCAGCAACATGGAGCCTTATTCTCAGATGTAAACCAGGATTATGCATTCAAGGAGTCTGGGAATGGCAGCACCTCTTTTTGCCATCAGGGCTCCTTCATCTCAGAGTCCATGACGTCTGTCCCCCCACTGGATGCTTGTCCTCTGGAGAGTGTGCCTCCCACCTCTGACAGTCCATCTAGTTTACTCATTGTCAATGTTACCAGTGATGAAGAAGAGGATGTTGAACTGTTTAGACAGCTGTAAGGTGTATTTGCTGTAAAGTCTATCAAAATCTACATTTAAATAGTTTGTTGCGAATTGTTGGGTAAAGGCTGAAGATAAATTTCTTTGGAAGAAATTACATTTTTATTTATTTGGAAATCACATACAAATTTTGTTTGTATTGCGTGTATTTTATCTTAATTCCTGATGATTATTCCAATTCTTCCTTTGATTTGTGATCACTAGGTACCAAAGCACCATATTTTTCTCCTGAAAGAGAAAATTTCCCCTTGGTTGATTATAATGAGTATGAGGTGATGTAACAGTAGCCACAAAAGACATGGAACATAAAAAAATTTGCTGTGCTGTTAAGATGTGGCTTGTTTTTCAGTCTTGGGTTCAGAATTTGAAAGACAAGATTTCGTTTAATAAAAAATCTGGAAACATTTAACAAGTTTGTAATGTTTTGTATTTCTTTAAAGGTTTTTGTTTGAAACGTGTGGAAGCAAATGCAAAAAGATATAGCTGAATGTCGACTGTGATAGAAAATCTTGTCATGACCTCATTTTTTCTGGTTTGTTTCATATTGCCTATACAGTATAAAACGTCCCATATATAACAAAAACTTAGTGTAACTACGTACGATAAATTACTGATTACTGCACATCGACAATGAGAGCCCATGGAATTTACTTTGATTGACATGAAATTTAACCAATAGCGTGTATCAAAATAGCAACGAAAGGGGTTCGCAGGAAGGTCGAATCCTATTTTCATTTTTTCTGTAATGGCGGAGCATGGGGAAGTAGACAGTATCGATTTCAACAGTAACGGGTAAAAAGCAGCTCAATTTATTTTTTTGTAATTTGCCATGGTTATCGTACAGATAATTCTTCAGTTCGTTTCATAATAAGAGTTGAGATTAACTAGTATAATATGATTTTAAGAGTTATGGTAATTATACAGTTTCAATATACATGGCCAGTAGTGCATTTTCTTGTCAATATGTTTTAATGATTTACTTTGATTTTGGAAAATTGCTGTATATGTAGAAGTACGCATGCTGTTTTGATATTTTGAGTGCCGCCTCGGCCTGTGTAAAATCCAATGAATGACTGGCCACCAAAAAAAGCGTTGTGTGGTTGTAGGACTTGTGCGTCATCGCTTTGGCTAACCTGCGTTCCGTGCACGTGTTCAGTAGTAAACAACGATTTTATTAATCGCCACACTGGTTATCTGGATGGTGTGGTACTTTGCTATCTAGCAACATTGTATGAACTGGTTACAAATGCTTCTGTTTGCTGGCTTAAATACTTTATTTCCAACGATGAAAGTTGCGGTTAAATGGCTGTGGTTTAGTGGAAATGACCGTTTTATTAACAGTTAATAACATATCAGTTGCTAAAATAGGCAGGCAGCCTAATTTCTGCTTGTATGAAAAGTGTTGCTAAGGAAGGTGAATAAAATATGCTCACTCGTTTTTTTTTTTTTTTTTGTAGCCGAGTTTGATGTAACGTATGTGATTTTTTTTATTTTTATAAAACCCGTATTACAAATTGCATACTTCTGCGAGACATATAGTTTGTCGTAGATGGCCAAGTCTAGTGTAGTGGCTCTTTAAGTGGAAATCTTATTAATTGTTTTAAATACTGTTTTAACGCGGGATTTCTTTGAATGTTTGGATTTATAATCGGATATGGACTTTGAGTAATGTTCAAAATACGCTGTTTTAATCAAGAAATCTGAGAGCTTTGAAATTGATACGACGTTTATACGCTAACCTGAAACACAAATGTACGTACTGTTCTACGCATCGACTTTGGGTATGCTTGTAAGTGTGTGCACTGTTGTACTCACTGACTTTAGGTACAGCTGAGTGTACTATCCATACCATTTTTTGTCTTTGGGCATTATTCTGTCACCAGGATGGCTCAGCAACATGTACATGGTCCTGCTCCACCTCCCAACCCAATTATTTGTGGCCCGCCCCCATTGCTGAGGGCACCACCTCTCCCCTTTGGTTTAATGCGAGGACCTCCACCGCCACGCCCATCTTTTGGTCGACCACCTTTTGACCCCAGCTTGGCATCCATGCCTCCGCCTGGAGGTATTCCTCCACCACTTGGACCACCACAGCTGCAGGTATGAAATCGACCATTAGCAAACATTCAGGTCTGTAGAGAAATTACAGGTGATGGTCAGACTTGGATAGCAGACTCACTTGTTTGTTTCTGATAGGTCAGATGGTGCTAAAACTGAAACTGTTTTGCGTTGTATCTGAAAATTTAGGTCAGAAATGTATTTGGAAAATAGCTACTAGCTTTATCACATTGACTTCAAACGGTTCTGTTCTGACAATCCGGTCATAAATCCATTTAATTTAAAGTTCGAATTCACTTTATAATTTGAGGGCTGGTATATAGTCTGTATTTATTGTAAATGCATGTAAAAATGTCAGTGAGCACTTACTAGAAGAAATGTTACAGCCAAAGAGGTGTTAAATGTTGTGACCAAATGTCATTCAGTCTACATTTGCAGATTGTTATTTAACTCCTCTTGGAGCATATTTATTTTTAAGGGCTCTGTTTCTGAATTTATGGTAAAGCACATCTGAAGGAAACGGTTAATTTGATGATGTTGAAAGTTGAACACATATTGTTTCAGAGACCATCGTTTATGCCCCCACCACTGGGTAACTTGCCCCCGCACACCAGAATGTTATTCCCTCCTGGGATGGCTCCTGTGACCTCACCTGGAGTTCCTGTGTTATCACTGACGGATGAGATCTGGGTGGAGAACAAGACAGCTGAAGGAAAGGTGTGGTGTATGATGCTCTTACTGTTGTCAGGTTTAAAGTTGAGCTTCTTAACCATGACATAAAGCCCCTCATTGCAACCACAGGATGTGTGTGTAATATGTGGTCTTTAATAATAAATAACTTTAAGAGGCATGGCTTAGTGGTTAGCACTATAGCCTTGTACCTCAGAGATCAGCGGTTTAAATCTTAGCCAGTGCCAGTCTAAAGCCCAGATAAAATGGGAGGGTTGCATCAGGAAGGGCATCTGGCATTAAAAACACCTTTGCCAAGTCAATGTGTAGATCATTAACCAGATACCGGTTCTTCTGATGTGGTAACCCCCTCATGGGGAGCAGCTGAAACAAAGAAACACTTAAAATTCTTTGGATTATGTTACCTTCTACTGACATCTTAAAGAAAGGTAATTTTCTGTATGTCAAACTTTGTATTGGACTGAATACTTAAATTACTTGGGTACTTGCATAGCTTATTTCATTCGTGGCTTTAGACATTTATCTTTGTATCATATGTCGTATTAGACATGAAGCCATGGCATTCTATTCAGTGTCTAGTCGACATACATGTGCCACAGTTTTGCCTGGACCCACGTGTGTGTGACAGTGACTAATTTTTATCACCCTTAAGGCATATTACTACAATGCTCGCACCCGAGAATCGGCATGGAGCAAACCAGAGAGTGTGAAGGTGATCCAGCAATCTGAACTCAGTGCTCTGATGGTGTCTCAGGCTGCTCCCGCACCCACACCTGCCACTCTCCCATTGGCCAGTGCCTCTGCCGCTCCGGTCTGTTCTCAGGCTCCGCCCTCAACTCTTACTGAGAACTCTATATCCAGCACTGTCTCTGCCCCTGCCTTGCCCCAGCCCATTGCCGGTGAGTACTGGCCTTTTACAGATTTTTTTTTTTTTTTTTTGTGATGCATTTTCCTTTTTGACTTGTATTTTATATTCAAATCAAACTGCCAACACCATGTGCATGTGCCAGTTGTACTGTTATTTTCTTATATAATAATTTGGATGCATATACAAATTTTATGATGTTAATTTAAAAAATGTAAAAATATAACGCCAATAGTTTACTTGATTGAATAATACTATTATCAGCTGCTCTGCCTCTGTTCTCGCATTCCTCCTGACACCGAATGTTGCTGGCTTCGCACCCTGCTGTTTTTAACGGTGTCTTTTTGTCTCCGCGGTGGTTCTTCAACCACGTCATTGGAGGCTAGAGTTTCCTTTTACGCCCTTATATTTGGTAAATTCTATTGGAACCTGAATGTGGAGATATTTGCAGAGAGACAATTTCAGTCTCTCTTCAGAGAACATTTTTGGCATGGTGAGGCTCTAAGGCAGCCTGTCCCTCCCTGGCTGTATGGTGGGAGATCATCAAAGAGAGGGTTAAAGCTCTCACAATCCACTACTGTAGTCAGCGTGAAGCCCGGATGCTTTACAATATCTGAGTTCTGGAGGATAAGCTGCAGGAAGAATATGCCTGCCTGAACAATTGAGGCAATTTTAAGCACACAAAACATACATAAACATTCTGCTGCAGCTGTCTTGTTTAAAGCCAGCTTACAGCTTGCTCCTGCCGGGCAGCCATGGTAAAGTGGTGATACTGGCCCAGTACACAGATCGCACCGCATTGTTTGTGTGCTTGGACTGGTTGCTGATCCACACCTTGGGCTTGGTTCAGTTGTTTTGGATTACCCTCTGGAGCTGCAGTGAACCTCAGCAAGTCGTTGGTTAAGTACATTGGCAGCTGGAAGGCCAGAAGGGACATCTGCTTCTTAGCAGATGGGGCTGCCAGAGTATACTGGGAAATACATTTGGCCATTTCCAGATGTAAGATGGGGCTGTGGAAGGCCAGGTTTCTGTACTTCCTTGGTAAGGTGCTAGCCCTTTAAGTTGATATTCTTCCTACTCTCCTGTACCTTGCCCATGTTTAACCCATACACTGAACATGCAATGTGACCTAACCAGAAATATGTTCGATTACATCTGGGGTGGCAGGTACGAGTACATGAGTAGAACATCTGGGCAAGAACAAAGGGGGGAAAGATGTTCCTGACTTCCCTCGTAAATTAGACTACCTGTTCTTCTGAGTTCTGAAGGATATGCTGCAGGAAAATAAGCGGCTCTGTGTCTTTGGCAGTTCCCCTCGAGCACCCCCATCTTCTCTTTTGTGGCTGTCCTGGCCCATTCTCCGGCTAGTCAACAGGTGGTCCAACTTCTGCCCAAAAGCCGAGACGCTGCTGCACCACTGCGACCATGTGGTGAGGGTGGAGTAAGTTTCTTCTGGCAGGCCTTCAACCAGAGGCCCTCTTCAAGCATTGCATCTTGTACAAGGCCATGCTAGAGCAGAGAGGTGTTCTTGCTGGCTTGGGCGTGGAGGAGGACGTATGGACCAGGGTTCTGACATAAGCTCACCAGGCAACCAGGCCATCCGATTGTTCAGATGGCGAGACTATTGAACACAACTTTTGGGACTGTGGGTATGCACAAGGTGACTGAAGATACATAGTGCATCTGTGCAGGATGCTAGATCCACAGTTTGTGCTGACCCAAGCAATGGTCAAGAATGGGTGGCCTCAGGGCACTCAGAGTCCCTCCCTCTCCTGGGGGGCTGACCTGAATACCTGGGGTTTATGTCATAAGGTCTGTGCCAATTTAACTTTAAGGATGGAACAGGATGTCACTTGGTAGGTCTACTGCACAGCAAAAGAGAGGTGGAACAGCCTCTTTGAGCTGTAGGTCCCACTGCTTTTTTAAAGTGATGCTGTTTCATTTGCAATGGTAAGTGCAGCATTTCTGCTTGAGCACGCATCCGATGGGTGTCGGGTGTTTTCATGGGGCGTCCTTTAGTGCTACACAGGTTTTAGATCACTCTCCGTTTTAAAACCTTTTTTTACCCATTTGGGGTATCAAAGGGTCACTTGTAATTACAGCCACCTGATCTTTTAATAAGTTAAAGATCGAGATTGCCCGTTGTGCTGGATAAAAAGAAAAAAAAGTTTAAAAAATCAGTTTGTATTGTATTACACATTGCGTGCATAATTACTAGGCAAATGAGTATTCTGATCATATCAGTATTATGATGCATTTTTTCCAAGGCCAGGCTGTATAAACTTGAATGCTTATTGAATTTAAGCATTCTCATGTGATGAGTACCAGTGTAATATGGGAGGGTGTGGCCTAAAGTTATTTAAACCCTGTATCAAGTTGTGCATAATTAGGCAGCTTCTTTACCTCAGGAAAAATGGGCCAAAAAACAGATTTGACTTGCACTGAAAAATCAAAAATTGTAAATTACCTTTCGGAGGGGTCCAGACACACATTAACTGCCACCATATTCCAGAACTGCAGCCTACCTGGAGTGCCCAGAAGTAGAAGGTGTTCAGTGCTCAGAGACATGGCCATTGTAAGGAAGGCTGAAACATGACCTCCACTGAACAAGACTCACAAGCTGAAACATAGAGATTGGGCCAAGAAATATCTGAAGACAGATTTTTCAAAGGTATTATGGACAGATGAAATGAGTGACTCTTGATGGACCAGATTGATGGGCCCGTGGCTGGATCAATAATGGACACATAGCATCACTTTGGGTCAGATGCCAGCGGGGTGGTAGAGGGGTACTGGTATGGCCTGCTATTATTAAGGATAAGTTGCTTAGACCTTTTTGGGTTGAAGATGGACTTAAACTGAATTCCAAATCCTACTGTCAGTTTCTACAAGAAACTTTCTTCAAGCAATGGTATAGCAAGAAGTCTGCATAATTCAAGAAGGCCAGGATCCAAGTACTCCATTGCTTGGCTAGCCAGAAAAGTCTTCAAAGATGATATAATAATGACCTGACCCCTTCCTTACCTGACTTAAACCCTATTGAGAACTTGTGGGCCCTTCTTTAACCTAAGATTTACTGTGAGGGAAGACAATATACCTCTTTGAACACCGCTTGGGAGGCTGTGGTTGCTACTGAAGCAAAAGTTGATCGTCAACAGATAAAGAAACGGACTCCATAGATGGAAGGCTTATGGCAGTTAAAAGAATGGTAGCTATGTTGGTCACTGAATATTTTTTATATGCCAAAAGTGTGATTATTAATTTTGAGTTTTACTTTACTTCAGTTTTACTCACTCTTATGTGAGATGGGGAAAAGTTTTTCATAATAAGTTTGTATACTAATATTTATCAAATATTTCTGCACACTAATATAACCCAGAGAAAGCCAAAACTCATTTACTTTGAACATTCAGGTTTGTGGTTTTACATATTCAATTGACTGAGGGATATTTGACAATAAAATTAGTCTACAGTAATACAGCTTGCCTAATTAATTGTGCACGGTGTGTATCATCTGTGCTTTTTAAAAATTGTATGTCTGCATTTTAATTTTTGTTATATTTTAATTATTATTGTAAATAAATTTTGTGTTTTAAAATATCGCCAGGAAGATGAAAGATGAATGCCCAGTTGTGGATTCACTGTGGAGAGATCTTTCTGACTGGTGCGAAAGAGAGAATTAAATTTTTTTTTATCAACATTGTTAAAATTTTGCAACTTTACTGCTGAACCATTGTGAGTCGTTCTAGAACATAAAGAAGTGAGAGATGCCTGTGGGCTTGTGAAAGACTCTCCCTGACACAGCATTCTGCCACTTTCTTTGCCTTGTCAGCTGTAACAGGTATTCCTGGCACTGATGCTAATCTTGTGCTGCATATTAAATAAGTACCATCGATTTGCTATAAATTCTTCACTCACCAGGAAGCTAAATCGTGTGGGTGGGATGTGCTATTGACTCACCGTAAGTCCTCTCTCTGTCTTGCAGCTGTCCCAGACATGAGCCCTGTGGTCTCTGCCCCATCCACACTTGGAATGAACCCAGTTGCAGTGGTCAACGTTTCCACGGTGACGGCTGCAGTGACACCGGTGCAGACAGTGCCTCAGACCTTGCCTCAGCTGCTGCCACAGAGCCTCCCGGCTGCGTTGCCCCACAGCATGACCCCACCTTCTACCGCCATGCCTGCCTTTCCTCCCGTTGTTGTGCCTCCCTTTCGCGTGCCCCTGCCTAGCGTTCACATTCCACTCCCTGGTAAGTTCTTTTCTTCACCGTAGCTCATATCCTTGCTTTCAATGCTTGTTCTTGATATTCTGTGTCTGCTTTAGACTTTCTTCATTCTCTTATTTTTTTGATCTCCCTGTTTGTCTGGTTCTTTTTTCCTGCTGAGGACTTTTAAATTCACTGAACCTTTATTTTTCCTTTTTTTTATATTTTAATAGGTGGCACCATCTAATATTGTCACCCAGCCATTAGGACATATTAGAGAACATGCTATATGAGTCCTGTAGAGGGCAGTCTTGCTTTTTTTTTTGAAAGTAACTTTAAATGCTTTACCAAAGAATGAACGGAATCTGGTATAACTCCCTAAATCAATGGAATGAAACTAATAATACAAATATACTTTGCTAATATTAGATGTCGGAGTTGTATTGATTTAATGGCTTATTTTTTTCAGTGTTTTATGCCATTTTATTTGCAAGTTTATTTTCATCGCAATTATAGTGAGGCAAAATGCATGTTGTGTATATTAGATAGATGCCACAGTTAACCAGGTGGTTTATGTAACCTGTCCTGATGCTTGGCATTTATATTGAGTTAATATTTCTTCCTCTCCCCTCTGTATCCAAAATACACTTGCTTGTCCGTTCTTGCAGGTGTAGCAATGATGCAGATAGTAAGCAGCCCCTTTATAAAGACAGTCACTCTGAACAAGAACGGTAATTCTTCTCCCCTCGCTGTCCTTTGTTAGCTGGCATGTTAGTGAATGCTGTGAAAGACCCCCATTTTATTATACATTTATGTATATTGGTTAGAGTGTTCAGAATGTGCAATGTGCTTATACTGTCATACACAACATGCCCTTGTTTGTTAAAGTTTTTGAGACCAAGTTTTGTATTCAAACTGCTTATGCAGATTAGATTGCTGGTGCCTGTCTCAGGTAGCATAAAGGGGAGGCAAGGTACGCCCTGTTTGAGGCACCATCCCATTGCAGGGCAGGAACACAGTCAAACACCTGACCTGAACCACATGTTTATGGTGGGAAACAGGAGCACCTGAGTGTTAACCTCTGTATGCACAGGGAGAACACACAACCTCCACATACAGTACCAAGGGCCAGACTCAAACCTATGACCCTGCTGGCATTCGGTGTGCTATGCACTAGACCACTATGTTCCCCACTTTTGATCCAATGGCAGTGATTAGAGTTTGGATTAAAACTGAGACGCAGCACTGACTATACTGGTTTTTGCTGTGTTCTGTTCAAAAGCTTTACCAAATACTACACAACATCCCACAATAATGAATTTGGAAAAAACCAAATTCGTAGTAAATTTAGGAATTTTTACACGAGGTACAAGTTGTCAAATTTTTAGCAGTGTTTTAAAATAAATGCATTCACTCGTCTTTTGTAGAGTTGGATTCTGATTGAGTGTGTGTTCCCGGGGTCATTGTTAGCAGCCTCCCGTACCTTCCCTGTACCGTGAGCTCTTTGGTCCTGACTCACTTCTGTTTTCTCCTGCAGTGATTATTATTTATGTGCATATGCTGAATCATGGCGTTGCGTTGCTTTGCCGTGGCATGCCTGGTGTCATGCTGACATGTCAGTGTTTTCAGTTTCTGTCTGCTGAGTAAAATGTGTTAATACAGATGAACAGCATGGTGTCTTGTGAGTTTTGAATTTTTACTATAGTTTATTTACATGTTCATCTCGACTAACAAGCAAAGGAGTATTTTAAAATATTTACTTTTGTGATTTGTTGATCTGCAAGTAGAGCTGGGCAATAAATTAAGTTTACTGATTATCATTCATGTTTTTTTGGTTTAGCATGATGTGTAAAAACCACATTTTTTTTTTTTTTTACTTAAAACTATGTATTTACAGCATGCCAGATATGCTATCTGTCAAACTACCCTGCCCCTTAAACGAAAGCAAGCAGTAGCATAATGACAGCACACGTTTGGGAGTATCTGTACTGTATCTGTCAACTTTTAATCCACTTTTCCTAAATAAAATGTATATTTTTACTCTGA
The DNA here is from genome assembly GCA_025773905.1 of Chitala chitala. Taxonomy (NCBI): domain Eukaryota; kingdom Metazoa; phylum Chordata; class Actinopteri; order Osteoglossiformes; family Notopteridae; genus Chitala; species Chitala chitala. The sequence goes on along the minus strand of JABJVR010000041.1, from coordinate 2,289,385 downwards.
TACATTTCCCCCTCAGCAATTTTGTTACATAAAATGAAACTGAAAATGCCCCCAAAGTTGCAGTAAAGTAGATTTCCAATCAGTTGTGTTAGCTTACATTCTTACTCCTTTGCTTTTTGTTAATAGCATTTAGTAGTACTTAAATACTGACAGTAAAAGTACATTTATCAGAAAATTGCTTTTGTTACTTAAGTATAGTTTATACCAAATACTTTCTGCTTGAGTCATTTTCTAGTTAAATTTATTTTTACTCAAGTGTCGCTTTAAGGTACTTTATAGAACACTGCAATCTATGGTACATTGTGAAGTCGGTGGCAGCAAAAAGCAGCAACATTACAAACTTATTGCAGCATCTCTGACAGGAGTATGCAGCTAATTGGGAGAAGTATGTGATTCTGTGAGAGGTGCTTGCTAGCAGCAGCCCCCAAACGCCTGCTAAATAGCAGGTAACATTAGCAGCATAATTTTCCCCATTACATATGACAAGAAGGATGAACAAGTACAGATATTTCCTGTCACCAAAAATATGGCACCCATATAAAGAAATCCTGGGTTTATCCAGATGTGGAATGCAATTAACCTGAGCTACCAAACCAAAAGTATTTTGCAGAAGTATCCCTGTGTGACTTAAAAATAATATTGTTCATATAAATAAATAAATGTTTGACATAAATTAATAGATCTAAAGAATAAATGAATAACAAATATAACACACAGTTTTCTCTGTGAATAACCAATGGCCTGAATGCATCAATTTGTTTGAAATCCAAAAATAAATACATCTGTAAATATGGAAATAAATTGTTGGTGGAAATAAACCTGTCATAAATTAATAAATCCTTTGTATTTCGACAGATTTATGTTTTGTTTTTTTATGTCAAAGATTTATTTTTAAATCCAGATTTGTTAACTTGGGTTTATACTTTATTAATCCCCTGTAAAAATTCACCTTTTGCGCTTTATTCATGCTGGGTACTATGAACAGCGAGCAGAACTCAGGGAACAAGTCCAGTTTTAAAGGAACTTTGTACATATGTGTGTTTGTACAAAAAACCTTCAAGTGTTGTTTTTGAAAAATGTAACTAATTTGAATTGTGTATTTTTAAATTAATTTGTTATTTTAAAAAAATTGATTAAAATTGTAAATTGGCTGTAGGTGTGAAAAATCTGATATTTTATTTTTAGGCCATATTGCCCAGCCTTATCTGCAGATATAATAAATTATGTGTATAAATTATTTTTAGGTAACTTTTTAATAAATTTTAAAATTTTCTTGAATAATACCTGAGTATACAATCACGGACATGGTTGGGTGCAATGTACTAATATACTTCTGTATAGTAACAGAAGTAATAGTAGCAATATCAGACTTGATTTTAAGTCATTCTAAACCATCATGAGGGACTTAATCTGTCTCTAGCTTCCATGCTGTGGTTGTTTTCCATTTATGTTTCTTGCTGTGGAGTTCTGAGAGGGAATTGTGTTATGAGTTTAACTCCCCGGTTGTTGTGTTTCCATCTCGCCGCCTCTTTTTCCAGGTGTGCTCCCGGCGATGGCGCCTCCCCTCGTTCCTATGATGCACCCGCAGCTCGCTGTCTCGGCCACGCCCGCTTCGCTCGCCGGCGCCCTGCCGCTTCCAGAGTGGTCCGAGTTCAAGGCAGCCAATGGGAAGAGCTATTATTACAACAACCACACGCTGGAGTCTACATGGGAGAAACCCCGCGAGCTGAGTGACAAAGGTACGGTCTTCTAACACAGCCCAGCAGTATGAGTAAAGCAAGCAGACAGACAGCCTGAGGATGGGCCTACTGGCCATCAGTGAGCATGCAGTGTCAATGCACCTGTGCCAGCCTGACCTCTCTGTACAGTGTGATGAAGGGTTATGTTGCTGTGGATGGACAGGCTACTTACTCAGTGGCCAATAGCGTACCAGGACGGTGACTTCTTTTGTTACAAAAGCACCTTAACAATTAGAGTTAATCTGTTAAACATAAAGCAGGGCTCAAGCAAAGGTTAAACGTAGTCATGGCAGTACGGTCATTTTGGCAAACTTTGGAGGTTTTTACTGTAATGCACAGTAAAGACTGTTTACGTGTGTCACAGATAAGTGCAAGGGCACGCAGCTGTTGGACGAGTCAGAGCCCATAGGACTGGAGGACAAGGAGTCTAAAGTGGAGCTAGTTATAGAGGCCAAAGAAGTAGGTATCTTGTAGCTTTATGAGCGTGGTAAATAATTCACCCTGAAGCCGTGCGCGTTCACGCAATAAAAGAGCCGTCGGTCCTCTCCCTTTGTTTACAGGAGTCCAGGGAGGAGGAGATGACAGAAGAGGAGGTAGCTGCACAGAAAACAAAGCCTGTGGCCTCCAGCCCCATTCCTGGGACGCCCTGGTAGAGCTTCACAACTTGTGTTTTCAGACAGGAGGGTGCTGTCCACATCTGCTGTGTGTTTTTGTTCAAGCAGCTGAGCTGTTGGGCCAAGCTGACTAGGTCAGATTTGTATTCTGACTAGGAGTCCCGTCAAAAATCAAAACGGAGACAACACTGTTCTGCATAGAGTGGGAGGGATCACAGGTCAGGGTACAGCTGCTAATAGCTAACGGATAGTCGGTCTGCTAAACGTGCTGGTTGTCTGATGCCAGCGGCGGGCGGTCGAGTAACTCTTTCAGTTGTCGTTCATCTGTTTAGCCTGGTGTTTGACACTTTGCTACAGATGAGAACACCGCTAACGTAAAGTCACAAATTGGGAAGAACACTTATGACTGGCAACTTGTTTTCTAGTGACTGATGGGAAGGACCACAATAAATCTTCCAGTTTCCCAGCCATTGAGTAAACACAAAACTTTTCCCAGGGACTGTATTCAAGGCAGAAAAGCATCTGATTGCACATTTGGTCTCTTTCACAGTTTTACTGTGCCATCTGTTTTTATTTAATTTATCACTTGCTGTTGTATTGTAGTGAATTACAATGCAGTTTTGACATTTTTAACAGCCATTTATGTTTGAGTTCTCAAAGCAGCTTGGCAAAAAAAATTGATTTGATTTTTATACCCAGGAATTGATAGGGTTTTATTCAGCAGCCTACATTGCTGAAACCCTTGTGCTAGTCTTGACCCCTGTGTGTGTGTGTTCATTTTGTACAGGTGCCTTGTGTGGACAGGTGACAACCGCGTGTTCTTCTACAACCCCACGACTCGGTTATCCATGTGGGATCGGCCCGAAGAGCTGGTGGGCCGTGCTGACGTGGATAGGAACATCCAGGAGCCCCCACACAAAAAAGGCCGAGAGGGTCCTCGCAAATTTGGTGAGGTGATGTGTTTCTGAGCCAGGGTGGTCTGAATCGCCGCTCCTGATTGCACCATAACAGTTGTTATTTCCACCAACGCAGAGACCAACAAGGAGGAGGTGGATGCAGCTTCAGACCAAGTGCTGGAAGATGAGTCCTTTCAGGCCAAAAGAAGAAAGTAAGCTCTTAGGAAATGTGCGCATGCAAATCACCACAACTGCCCCGTTGCTGGTATGAATAAGGCCTTACTTTTAATCAAATTCTTTTGCATTCGTCTTCTTGGAATTCAGGCTAATTCTGGTGAGGAAAATTAAGCCTATGGTGTAATCAAAACTAGAATGTCATTTTAAACTAATTTAAATGCAAATTATGTTTCCTAGCATGTTTGGAGCAGTATTGTGGTGGTTGGGTTGAAAGTTTAGTCATTGTGTTGGCCAGCTGCTGTGCACCTCCTGTGACGTTTGAACTCTGACCCCATTGTTGAAAGGGAAAAAGCGTTTCCTTCTCATTCCTAAAGCTCTTCACAGTCTGCCCTAAATGAACTGTAGCCTTTAGCCCTACATTCAGCCCTGAGATCTCACCTGTGCCTTTATCTTTTGCAGGAAGGAAGATATAAAGGAGGCGGAGCCTAAGAAGGAGGCGGAGCTGAAGTCCAATCGAGAGCAGGCCTTTGTGCCCTTGGAGTCGCGCATGCAGCAGTTCAGGGACATGTTGCTGGAGAGAGGGGTGAAATACTTCAGTCCTTTTGCGTTAATCTGACTGACTCTATAGCGTTAGGCCAATTTCCCATGATGAGTATTGAGTGTTGTGCAAAGCTGAGCATTTGTTATCATCTATGGGGAACTAACCATTGACTCCCAATCTAATGTCATGCCACCCTGAGTTGCATGTTTTTCCAGATTTTTTGTTTTTGATATTGCGCTCAAAGTTCAACGAAATTCAGCTTTGACCCATCTGATACTGACCTCTCCAATGAGCAGCCAGTCACCGAATAGCTGTGTGTGATGTGGACAAGCACTACACTATTGATTGAAGAGAGCCTTATAGCTTTTTTTTTTTTTTTTTTTCTTCTACCACCCAACCTGATTAGTAGGCTGACTGCCTATGTGTACCTGCATTCATCTTTCATGAGTCGTACAAAACAATATTAAAGATCAGCCACGATCATAGGGAAGAATACAATTGCCGGGAAGAATATTAGCAGTCAGCAATTTCAGATTAGGGAAAATTCAACCAAACACTTACTGTATGAAACCAAACCTAGACTCACAAATAAAAATGGAAGCAGTCATCAGTTCATTCTCAGAGCCCTTTCATTCTTTACTATATGAAATGAAATCTTAAAAGCTTACCTCCTTCTGTGCCTACCTACGCCTGTTATTAGCATGTTCTGTTCCTCTCATGTGAGAAACCAGTTCCATGAATGCATGAAAAAGCTCTTATAAAATCTGAATATTATTCTTTTTAACTTAACTGAATTTGATTGTTTTTTTTTTTTATTTATTTTTTTTTTTTATTTTGTATGTTGATCGTGTGGCCTGTGGAAAATTGCTTACTGCATCCTGCATAACATTAACCTAATTTACAGCACTTTGTAACAACACACAGTTAAATAAGCCCATTTTTCGTTTTTGTAGGTGTCGGCCTTCTCAACGTGGGAAAAGGAACTGCACAAAATTGTGTTTGATCCTCGGTATCTGTTGCTGAATACAAAGGAAAGGAAGCAGGTAGAGAGTTTTATCTCATTTCCAGTCATTTGGTTGAATGTTTAGAGATAGACTTTGTCATAGAGTTTGTGTGATGGCACTAATTCAGGTTAAAATGTTATTATTTGGGTTTGGTATCTTTATCGTTTACTCTCAGTACCTTTACCAGTGCTTCCCTTGTGTCCTGATGCCATAATATTTCTAATGTCGATTCCAAGTTAAAAGTGGACAGTACTAGTAAAAATGAATTCGCAATGTGCAAAATAGTGGTATGGGTTTTGTGATACATATACATTAAGAAATATGATTTTAATCTGAATTTATTATGTTGGCAAAAACAAGTACATGAATGCAGGTGCATAAATGATTCTTAGAAACAAGAGGTATGGATTCCCTTAATAACCAGTTAACCGTTTTCTTTTGGGGTATTATATTTCACATTTTTATTTGCGTTTGTATGGGAAATCATCTTGTTTTTTTATCTGATAAGTGTTGAAAGAAATTGCTTGTCTGAATAGACCATTTAACAAAAAAAGTACTAATTTTTACTTGTTAATGTAAGATTTGTAATTTTTCCATGTGTATTGATATTAACTTGATGTTAAATTATGAAATAAGCTTCAAAATACTGGACAAACAATTGAAATTTTATGTTTTCTGTGAAGCTCAAAATGTGATTACCCTCTATTGTAATATCGATGGTATACAGTTTCTGATTGGCTTGTTGCTAATATATTCGTATCTCTTTGTAACTTAGCAGTGTTGTAGTTGCTATATTTGATGACTAGCAACTTTATGAAATGGCCACTGTAAATCTGTCAAGGATAAACAGTACATAGTCAATGCCTAATTTGTTCTGATCCTCATGTAAAGCTATTTTGTCACATTGCTTTTGTTTTGTGGAATTTTTTTTATTTACCTAAAAGAAATTCAGGGTGTGCTGACTTTGTACAGTTTTCAGAGTATCTAATGCATGTAACGTCGGTGAAATATTCTGGTGGTTTGAGACAAAATATCTATGTGCACCTTTGATATCTGAAGGTGTCCTCTTTTTGCACATTGCCCCTTCTTAACAGAATTATCTGTTTAATAGTCTTTTGTATGAGAAGCACATCTTGGCTTTTGCATCTGTCAGCTGTAGTTATTTTTGCAGCTTGTGCATTTGAATGTGCTTGGCTTAAAAAGCGATGGTGGTGTATTATGGTGTTGCAGTTTCGTACTTAACCGTATTTGTTTTCAGATTTTCTCTTCACTTCAGCTTCACAGCGAAAGTGTAAATTGAGTCATTTCCCGTGCACTGCTGAGTAAGGTGGCCTGAAAATAACCTGTGTAGAATGAGAAAATGTCTAAATAAATGGAGCCCGTTTAAAGCCCAGGGCAATTCCTGTATTTAAATGGAACTAGTGAGGACTCCGGACAGTCATCAGCTTACAGCTCAGGTGCTGTTTCTGCTCTTCTGGGATGAACTTGCCCACCCTCTTATGTGTATGTAACTGTTAGTTATTTAGCTGATTGTCTTGTCCATAGTGAATTATGATTTAAATATATACGTTTGCTTCTTGTTTTTTTTGATAGGCACACTTAATCAATTAACTAATTGTGTGTTGCACTTTCTTTGACTTTTTTTTTTTGAGAATTGCCCCTTCCTCCTCAGTTCAGAGACTTTTGTTGAGGTTGAGATCCAGGGACAATGTAGGCCACCGTGAAGCTAGAAAACTGTGTTGTGTTCCTGGAGCCATTCAGTGATATGTGCCTTGTGATGCTGTGCATTGTCATGCTGGAAGTATATGTACCAGTGTGGATGAACTCTAGCCATGATGGGGGGGACTTGGTCACGAAAGACTTTCAGATACACCAAACCATTCAGGCATTGTTCTGGAGGTATCAGTATGTGATTATGTGTCAGGAAGACATTCTCCATGCCATCACAATGCCATCACAATGCCATCACCAGCCTGTACTGTTGGACTGCATGGACTAATGTTGCTTGTGCCACATTCTGATCCTTCAGTCAGCATGTGAATCATCCACAGTTTTTCTCCACTCCATAGCAGTTACGTTTTGATATTCCTGTGCCTGCTGGAGACTTGTTGTTCTTCATTCACATCCACTATTATTTCAATTGTTATATCTGAGACAAATATGTCATGCGTTCCGAGATGACATTCTGTTCGTTATTATCAAATTGGTCATGGGTAGCCTGGTTGCAGTCACTTTGTATGCACAATTCTTGCTATTAATTTTTAAGCTGATCCACAAGCTTGTCTTCATTAACAGGATCATTGATCACTTGTTAATTTTTTTTTTTGGTTTACCCACCATTCTGCACAAAGCTTTGAAGCAGTTATGATAAGAAGCCCAGGATGGCAGCTAGCCTAGAACTGGTGCCTCTCTCACCTGCTGTCGTGCCACATTTAATCACTAAAGTCAACTGATCTGCCCATTCCAACACTCAGACTATGTGATGCTAGGGACCCTGTTTTGTCTCATGTATACTGTAACCGCATTCTACTGGAATATGACGTTATTAGCACTTTTTCTGTGAAGGCTGAGGGTTTACCTAATTAACTGGTAATGCAGTGTGCAACTGGCAGCATGCAGTCCCAGATGTAGAAGTATTACATAACGACCCGTGTTTCGTCTTACAGGTATATGACCAGTATGTGAAAACCCGGGCAGAGGAGGAGAGGAAAGAGAAAAGGAACAAGCTCATACTAGCCAAAGATGAGTTCAGGAGGATGATGGAAGAGTCCAGACTGACTACGAGGTTGAACGAGTGCTTCTCCTAACTTGTGTTTTTTGTCTGTTTTTGATAGAGACTTACGGCATGCATGAGTCAGATTGAGTGCACGACACCTATATACTGCTTTAATATCTTTTGAAATGCTTTGTGGGTATTGAGCTGAATATTTGGAGAAAACACATGCTTAAATATTCCGTTGTATTTATGGCAATGAATTCACATTGATATTATTTGATTATTTAGAGATTTATGTTTTATAATATGTAGCTCTTCAACTTTTGCTTTGTAATTTATTGATTTGTTCCAGGACTACCTTCAGTGAGTTTGCTTTGAAGCATGCCAAGGATTCACGGTTCAAGGCCATTGAGAAGATGAAGGATAGGGAGTCAATATTTACAGACTTCATGATCTCATTGAAGAAGAAGGAGAAAGAGGAATCAAAGAACAGGGCGGAGAAGGTCTGAATAAAGGATTCTGACTTTTTGTTGATCTTGTCATGTCTAACACTATTACAGTAATTGGTTTTAACGTAACACTTATGCAGCCAGCCATATAAAGTGAGTATGCATATTTTTGTTGAGTTAAAACTGTGGCGAATGCAAAATCAGGACCCAACACTGTAACATAAGACTAATGTGTTGCAGGTACACACAGGAAGTCAGGCAAGCAGTTTAGGCGGTAGAAGGATAAAAAATGTGAACCTAGTTACACTAATAAGCAGCCAAGACATGGACAAGTAACACATGAGATACACAAGTTTGTTGTCCTGAGAGTTTATGTCAGAGAATTTTTCATATTTTCAAGTGTTTCCAAACACGGATTAGAGTTAGAATTTAATGTCTCACTCTGTGCTGGTTATTTTTAAAGTTTTACACGGAAGGTCAGTCTGAGGCAGAAAGGTCATAGTCTCCAAAAGGTCACCCATCAATGATGAATAAAATTGAAATGTCACTTGTTGTATTGGGATATCTAGGGAAGACAGCCAGTGGTTACGGCTCTGGAGTCTCAACTCCTCTGTGCCTCCCTCTTGTGCACCCAAATGTTCCTGAGCAGTTTTGTTCACGCGCTTATCGTATTGCGACCGTTTGTACGCATGTACATACCTGATGGACAAGGATTTTAAAATGCTGTTTTTTCTTATAGTGATTTTCCTCTGAAATACTTGTACATTTTCCTGCCGTTTTCCTGCTGAAGGTGAAGCAGGACTTCTTTGAGCTTCTGTCCGAGCACCACATTAACGGACAGCATCGCTGGAGCAAGGTGAAGGAGAAGCTGGAGGGGGACCAGCGCTACAAGGCTGCGGAGAGCTCTGCTGCGAGGGAGGAACTGTACAGGCAATACGTGGAGAAGCTGGCCAAGGCAAGCTCTGGCACCCACCTCGCCATCCATGCCAACATCACGCTACATCCACAGCTGGACTGCAGTGCTCGATACAGCTGTAAACATGCTGTCTGAGCACTAATGGGCTTTAATAGCAGAGATGACGATCAGCTTAGATGTTTATTAGAGAACTAGATGTTAGCACCTGTCTATGTTTGAGTGCACAGACAATATTAGTATTTGTATTTTTATGGTGCCCGTACCTGTGTTGTGTTGTTCGTGCCTGTGTGAGCACGTTACATCTCGCTGGCGCCGGTGCGGACCGGTGGCCCACCTTTTTTCAGAACGTGGACTCAGACAAGGAGAAGGAGCTGGAGCGGCAGGCCAGGGTGGAGGCGAGTCTACGCGAGAGGGAGAGGGAGGTGCAGAAGGCTCGCTTCGAGCAGAGCAAGGAGATAGACAGAGAACGAGAGCAGCACAAGCGGGAGGAGGCGGCGCAGCACTTCAGGGCGCTCATCTCGGACATGGTGCGTGGGAACACACTGCACGCTGCGCCTGTTTGCACGTGTAATCTCCCAGAGGTTGAGGTCATGTGATTGGCTCTCCATGTTAAAAGAGCTGTTATCTAATAGGTCAGCAGCATTGGTCAGCAAAGTCATGGTGATTGTTATGCTATGTAATAGAAGATGGTGAGTGAACCACACTGAACTATATTCTTAATAGAACGTAAGCCAGTCATTTCAGGTATACATGCTGAAATAGACAATTAGACTGTTGGGCGGTTAGCAAATTTCACACTGATGACTCAACCCCATTGGCGACCAGCAACAACATGCATGCAAATTAATTTACTCTTTTATCTTTTTATTTTTTATGTTGGGTTAAACATTTTAAGATGTTATATTAGATTTTGTGTTTGATTTATAACAAGTTACATAATGTGGCTTTACATTAGCTTCATTTATTATCTGTGCACGTTAGGAGTTAATTTTTCCTGCATCAGTTCATTTTGTGTTTGCAGAACGCCAAGTGATACGTTTGAGTTTACCTCATCATGCTTGGGCCCAGAAAAGTCATTGGCGTTTCTGGATGTCGTTTATATACGGCTTGCGTTTTGCTCTGTAGAGTTTTGGCTTGCATTTAGAGATGTAACAGTGAACTGTGTTGACCAACAAAGGTTTTCTGAAGAATTCTCAAGCCCATGTTGTTGTATCTTTTATTGTCAGAGGTCAGTTTAGAACTTAAAAGTATACAACTAAAACTAAACGTATATAACTGAAAGTTTTCATTGAATTTGAAGCAAACAATTTGAAGCTCTTTGGTACCAAAAACAACACACCATGTAAGTAAAGATTTATGAAAGCCGGTGATTGCCAGATGTACTCCTGCTCTCCAGTAAGGCAAACACATTGACCTGGCTGCTGTGGCCACCGCAGGTGAAGTCATCGGACGTATCCTGGTCTGACACGCGGCGGAGCCTGCGCAAGGACCACCGCTGGGAGTCAGCCTCGCTGCTGGAGCGAGACGAGAAGGAGAGGCTCTTCAACGAGCACGTGGAATCTCTGACCAAGAAAAAGAAGGAGCACTTCCGTCAGCTGCTGGATGAGACCCCATTGGTAAGCCTCCACCCAGCCCATGGCCCCCAGAGGGAAGCGTGTACAGTGTGCCATGAAGTTTACGATTTCCTCAGCATGCTGCAAAACAGTTTACTGGGCCATGTTTTTTCTGTACTTGCATCCGACAAGCGAGCGTATTTGCAGACCAGTATGCAGCAGCTCCTTGAAATTCCTTTTACAGATCACGCTGACAACAACGTGGAAGGAGGTGAAGAAAGTCATTAAAGAGGACCCTCGTTGCGTTAAGTTCTCCAGCAGTGACCGGGTAACGTTTCTTGCGTGAACTCAGCCTGCTTTAAACTGGCTTCATTCTGAGCTTACTTTCTCATTAAATATGGTCCTCTGTTATCCATTGCAGAAAAAACAGAGGGAGTTTGATGATTATATTAAAGACAAATACATCACAGCCAAAGCAGATTTCAGAACATTGCTGAAGGAGACCAAGTTCATCACATATAGGTGGGTGTAATCTACAACATAGTGCCATTTTTTTTTGCTGGAAAGCAGTCAGCTGTGTATGTACTTGTGTTTTAAATTGTCAGGATGCTATTTATTCATCTTGCATTGACCTTGTTGTTCAGTCACTATAGTCTTAACTTTACAAAAGAACAAAAAGTAATTGCTCATTATTTATGCATCAAGCAGTTAAGATCCTGCATTTGCATTTGTACCGCCTGCTGATATTTGTATGTGCACCCGTGTTTTTCTCCCACCCTTTGTCTCGGCATGTGACGGACGGACGCATCCAGGTCCAGGAGGCTAATACAGGAATCGGAGCAACACCTTAAAGATGTAGAAAAGATCTTGCAAAACGATAAGCGCTACCTGGTGCTGGACTGTGTGCCTAAGGAGCGGCAGAAGCTCATCGTGTCCTACATCGAGGACCTGGAGCGCAGGGGCCCCCCGCCGCCTCCCACTGCCTCCGAGCCCACGCGCCGTTCTGCCAAATGAAGGGCCCTTCTTACTGGTCCACTACTGAACAGTGTCCAATGTAGCGCTTCGTCCTTACGTGGAACACCCATGTGTTTAGTTAAGCAGCAGGTGGACGTGCGGTGCTGCTCGGCAGACTCGAGACCTGAAGGTTTTCCCAGGCCTGCACACGGGTCACTTAGGAGGAAAGCGGCGGATTTGTGTAAATACGTAAAAGCACAGCTGAAGCGTCACCTGCTGGACCTACAGCCTGTTTACAGGTTGTATAAGCATATGTGTTCAGTCATTCTTATGGAAGATGGCTACGCAGTGATGGCAGCAATCATTTGCTAGCTAAGAGACCGACAAGGTAGTTTGAATATTAATGTTTCTCTAGTGGTTTGATTTCGACTTTGCCATGTTTCTACATTTCTGTTAAACTGTACTGGAATAAATGAAACCTTCCTGCTGTTTCTTTTTTTTTTTTTTTAGTGGTCTACTGATTGGTCTTTAATACTGTCTTGAGTGATTAAAGGTTTTGCACATTATGAAATGAGTCATTTTAACCAGACATCTTAAAGTTGCCAAGTGATATTAGGATAGCTAAAGTATTTTTTGATGGTTAATAAACTGGATTCTGTATTTTGATTAGTTAGTTTTTATTGGATGTGTTTGTTGAGTGGGTTTTCTTTTGGCACTGTAAGGTAGAACATACAACAAATTTATTATGGTAATTTAAAAAATTTAAAGCATGCATGTTAATTACTGCCATATCATCTCAGTGCCAAAAGCTGGACAGAGAGCACAAGACACCCACTTAGCAGGGTCTGGTCTAACCTCCAGCAGGCTTTTAATTGTGTAATGAATAAGAAGTCCTACTTGTGCCTTCTAGTTTGTGAATTATTTCAGTTCTCTTAGGATGTCCACTGAAAGCCTGCAAATCTTAGCAATGCTAACATTTGAAAAATAACTCTGTAAAATTAACTCTGTCTCTTGGATATTGCAGCAGGCTGTGAGGTTATCTGGAGAAACTGACAGGAAGTGTCAGTGTAGAGACCAGAAAACAGGTTCTTGCTGTTTTTTTTTTTTTTTTTTTTTTTAATCACAGGAAACATTCCATTTCATCTGCACGATGTGGCCTACTTAATTCTACCTGCATCTTATACACACACATAAGCAGCCTGGCGGCTCAGTGGGTGGGGTGTCAGGCTGGGGAGCGGAATTCTCCCAGCTCAACTCCCAGCCAAGTCACCAGGTATGTCCTTGAACAAGACACTCCATGCTAGCTCCTCAGGCACTGAAAATGGCTGCCTGCTGTTCCCCCAGCGGGGTGGGCTAAATGCAGAGATCAAATTCCTTGTATGCATCCCACGTACTTGGCCATAAAACCTGTTTTCTTTTCCCTTCCCTAAATAAATAATGTATTCAATTGCGCTACCACAGATTTTCTGAACTACTAATGAGGACCTTAAAAACATTGTTTCGTAGTTTGTTGGATCTACGTATATAAATACACACTTTGAGATTCCGGGTTTGTTTTCTTTAGTGGAGTGTTACAGGAGAGCAAGATTGCAGGAATCTAGGCTGTCCTCATTGGAAATACAACCCAGCCAAACTGAAATTAACGGAACTAGAGTGCGTAAAATGGTGCTCTTATTGTGAAATCTGAATAGAGACATTTGTGCTGTGGTTGATATGCTAAAACAAGGCTGCACAGTTTACTGTTCTTAGTAATAATGATTTTAGATTCACAACATAAGATGAATCACAGTCAGGCAAGGAAAGATCATGTATGTCTTAAGAGTTTAGACTAGTTCGTTGTGTAACAATTATGAACATGAGTCTCGGAAAGCTGCTAGAACGAAATGAGAATAAACTTTTGCGAGTGCACACATTTGGTTTTAATGGCAGCTTTAATCAAATCTAATGAAAGTACGACTTTGTTGGTTTTAATTTTATTGCCATAGTTAATTTTAACATTATTTAAAAAATTAAACCATAACAAAAGGATTGCTACATACTGATGTGTCCATTCCTGCAATGCAACGACCGATCTTTGATGCAGTAACGTGAATAAATAAAATAAATAAGAGTCACTGAATGACAGGGGAGGAAAGTTGAGGTGCAGAACATCAGCTTCACGTTCCCGCCACATTTCACATCTTCACGGCGGAGCTATTCTCTTGTAGGTACACTTGACAATTTGAAGCGTTTTCATTTAAAATTCAATTGCAAATACCGTCTCTGTCGAGTGGGTAAAAAAAGCTCCCCCACACTGCTGTGTATGTCCAGGAGGCCAGCAGCAACTGCTTTGAAGACAGAAGCTAAGGATAAAGAGGAAGAAGTCTTAACGCAAAGTGCCGAGCTCGCGCAAGGTCTATGGCACGCGGCCTCTGTGCTAGTTGACCTTGTCCTGGAATATGTAGAGGTTGTTGGTGGCCGCCACGGCAATGATGTTCTCGGACGGGTGCCAGGCCGTGTGCAGGATCTTCTTGCTGAAGTCCAGGCTGTCCACGCTGATCTCGTCCTTGCGCCGCTTTCCTCCCACACACACCTTGCGCGGCTTCAGGATTGCCCGAGGCTTGCTGTTCTCCCTCGACGCCTCCAGCGTCACGTCTCGCTTTGTGTTGCGGTCGAACATGCGGAAGAAGTTGTTGTAGGAGCCGGTCATGATTACGCTGGGAAGACATGGTTCCAACAAGCAACATTAGTTTAAAACTGTTTCCACCCTGTTTTAATGAACAGCAGTTCAACAAGTGGTATTTTATAAGTCTTATTGAGCACTGCTGACCTGTCAGAGCCATTCCATACACATTCAAATTTGTCAAAGATGCAGTCGTTTTCATACAGTGAGCACAGCTTGCTTCTCAGGTAATCATGCACCTGGAAAAAAAAGTAATTATGTCATACTTGCAAGTCAGCTGACCGTACTGCAGTGCAGAGCATTTCATAACTACATTCTTTTACACATTTAAAAACAGAACGACTGAAGAAAAGACCGCTCAGCAGAAGTAGCATTCAGCATATATTGCATTTCTGTTTAATGTGTATTTCAAAAACACAAATATGTAACGTTAATTCTCCTAGTCCTTACAATATAAAGCTGCAATTTTTGCACTGAGTAAAATATTGTCTGAGTAGCATTGTTTTCTACAAGTTATGAATATTACTGATTTTACAGATCTATTAAATCAATAATATTCATAACATGCATAAAAAGGATTTGAAAATTCAAAGGGCCTGAAATTATTTTGTTAAATGAGTACTTGAAATTCTTAATTGTGAATGATAATTAGTTCATTATATTATTTGGCGTTATGCCATAGCGTTCCTGAATTCTTAGTCCTGATTGGTTAAAGTGTGTTGAGTAAATTTCCATAACTGCATGGCAACGATAACAATGGTCTCAGTGCATCGGAGCTGACTGAATTTAGCTCTGACATTCAGCTGTGATGCGCGCTGTCATTCAAGAGTAACAAATGAGCCAGCAGTCTGAGAACAGGGGGGCGGTGGAAGTTGTCGCTCCCCCTGTGACACACTGACTCTGTACTGCTGATCCTGGAACATGTGATGTATCGGTGGCAGGAGGAGAGAGGGAAAAATGGATATGATTGTTTTCCTTTTCATACAAACTGTGGTGCAACATCTCCCAGAGCTACAGGCACGTTGTGCAGTCTGAAGGAAAAGGGGGTGCTACCTGATACGTCTCCAGGGGCTTGCTTTCCATGTTGACATCCCACACCTTGACGGTAAGGTAGTCTCGCGTCATCAGGTACCTCCCGTTGTGGCTGAACTTCACATCAGAGATGGAAGAGATGATCTCAGAGAAGAAGGAGCGGTTGTTGGGGTCCTCTGGTTCTTCAAAGACTGGCAGAGCGACGTGAAGATAAATGTGTAGCATTACATTAGACTTTGAGCCATGCTGATTAGACCTCAACGCTCTTCCTCCACCTCCTCTCCAGGCCTGTCCAACATCCTACGTACCTGCACCTGCTGCACCAAGCTGTAAAACCAAACCTCTCTGCCAAACAGTCTTCATCACTCCCACATATTTTTATCTTCTCCAAAGATGCGATGCCTAAAACCTGATTCACCATTGGTCACGTTAACAAGGCACGAAGCACACGTAATAATATCTGTTAAAACAATCAGTAAAGTTAAAATCCGTGCACTTAAGTTGCGGGGCCCTTGTGACTGATGCTTAATTTTAATTTACATTCAATAACCTTGGGAAGATGCTTTAGAGTAACACTCTTTACACAACAATAAGGAACAGAAACTGTACCATTTTGTTTTCAGTTTGTCAGTTCCAAGTAACAACAACCTCTTTTAAGTCCACTGGGGAATATTTTAAGAAGAATGTACAGTGCATATTCTTTAAAAAATAGATACGAAAAATGTTTTTCAGTGTACAGGGCTAAGGCTGTAGTAAATCAAAAATGAACTGCAAATTTACTTTACTCTGAGAACAGTTCTCGTGGGAATAACAAAAGACAGTCTACTACATCAAAACAATCAGCAGTAATGGCAACCCAGCCACGCTCGCTGGGGTGTTTTCTCTGTTCTGTAAGCAGCAAAAACAATGCAGATGTGCTTGTCAGCAGCATGGCAGCAGTGGAGCCAGACACGCTCAGCTGACCCCCCAGATCAAAGTTACTCTTTCAAGCTATTTAGGCAGCCCTCCCTACTGGTAGCCATTTGGTGGCTACATACAGTCTACAACAGAACATTGTGAAAATTGTGTTTCACCAGGCGATGGCTCATGTTTCTGTTTGCATCTAAAATGATCTGGTTCTGTTCTAACACATGGGGCTTTAAGTAACCCACAAAAATTTGTGCCCTCAGGTTCGCATGTCATTCTTGTCTCCGCCCTAAGACAGGCTTAATGCCGAGGGTGCAACCTTTGAGGCTTATGCAGAATTTTCTTGAAGCACACAGAAAATTACACAAATTGATTAGATGAAAAAGAATTGTGGATTTGTAGATATGACGCCAAATGGTCAGCATGAATTAAACCCTGAGAATGTGTGGTTGTCAGGCAGGAGGCACACACACACACACACGCACACACACACACACACACACAGCTTAGAGTGTACTCCCTGCCCTGGGCTGTATTCATCCTGGAAGCACACAGAATAACTTCCCACTGAGGGCTCTACAAATCAGATGCAGAGGCTGAACCACACTGATTAGCATAGCCAGCACTAATTACTCTATCCCCAATTCAAAGAATTGTGTTTCCAGTGAACACTATTATACTAAATATACTAAATAGTAAAGATCTTATATATTTCAGCCAAAAGAATGATGTTTTGCATATGTTTCACAAGCAATATGGCATGCTAATCAATTTAAGATTCTATGCCCTACAATGAATACGATAAAACTAATTAATGGGAAATACTGTATGTAACCACAGTTTGTATTTCTTGAGTGCATCCAGTAGATGAATGGGTGTTCCCAATTCAAATGATATGCAAACTTAGGTTTGGTGTAAACAGAAAATAATCGGCACACATCTGAGCATATGCTAATAAGTCTCAGTAAACAGGCTGAAAACAAAACAAAGAGAATTTACAGTGAGGAGGGTGCTTTACTGTTTTCATGTATACAGTATCATACAAGTCTGAATAAATATACTGTAGTAGGTGTTTTTAGTTCATTAAAAAGACCTTTTCAACTGTTTATCAAGTTGAGGACTGTAGCACTAGCTGTAACAAATTCACAGTTAGATTAACTGAGCAATTTAGTTTCTTGCTAATATCAGTCTCCTTCACACCAGATATTTCTTGATCTTTATGACTTTGGATGTAGTGAAAAGGCTGGGCATGTACAGCAGTGGTAATGCAAGTCTGCTGACTGCAGGATTAGGACAATTACCAAAGCAAACAGTGTTTACTGAACCAGAGTGGGAAGAGCCAGGCCACAAGATCACACACGGCCTGTTTGCTATTGATGGTAGCGCCCCCCACCCCCAAAGCACGCCCCCCCTTGCGCTGTGCTCACATTTGGAGTGGTTATCGCAGAGTGCCGAGGCTCGCATGTCACACAGGCGCACCGAGCCCTTGCTGCTACTGTAGACGAAGGTGTTGCAGTGGCTGGGGTGGAACTCTGCAGCCGTGATCACCTCCGTCAGCTCCTCCATGTTGACCGGCTTGATGTCCACAATGTCTGTGGGTTCAGGGCTCAGGGCCATGACAACCAGGGATGGAGCAGCGAGCAAAGCAGAGCAGCACCTTAACAGTGGGAGAACCTCTATAGATCCAGACATTGTTCTAATATGGGAAGTGGTTTGGGAATGGACTGACAACCATGGCAGTGTGCTTTTATTTGTACATTTTAGTGTTTATCAGTTAAGATGATGTGGTAAAAGACTTGAGCTCCAAGACATACAGCATCTTGTGGAGATATATAGTACTGTGTCAGTGTTTAAAAATCTGTGCTTTTTGGGAATTTGCATGCTGTAAAGTAGAAAATTCTAAACAGCATGTTTTTAACTAGTGAACTATAACGCTTAAATTCCTAATCTTAATCTGGATTTGTTCCTGTTGGCAAGAGCATTACACAGACTTAGCCATCTATTTATATCTTTGAGATAAGACCCAAAAACCAGTGAACTGGACAAAGGATACTGAAACTTCTGTTGGTGATCTCCAGGTTCCAGAGGTTTATTCTCAGGTCGTCTGTGGACATGTATGTTTCATAGTCACTGTTCACTGAGATGGAGTTGATGTGATAGGTGTGGGCGTTGGAGAAGATTCTTCTAGGAGTGGCCTCCACCATGAGGTCCATGGGCCTCAGAACCGGAACCTGGGTGGGGTAGTGATGGGGAGGAGGTCTAGTTAGTGTTCAATAGCATTAAGGTCTGCAGCTTCCAGTAGACCCTACACTACATAGAAAGGAACTTGCACACACAACTTATACTGGTTCGTCCTCATTTCCTTACACAGTAAAGGTCTGAAGTAAATCTCAGAGGTAATAAAAACCCCCTTTGCATTAATAAATCTGGGACTGGGGGAAGCCGGCCGGGGGGATTAGATCAGAAGCAAGCCAGCATCCTGCAGCGCATGGTCTGGCCTTCCTCATGCTCTCACTTTAATTGCATATTTTACGTTAAACGTTCCTTTCATTTAGGGACAGAGGCGAGACGTCCCTTTAGAACCAGCAGGAAGCCACCGCTGGCACGATTAGTGCGGGGACATTGATTAGTGTCATTATCCCCCTCCCCCACATGGGACTGCTTAGCTAAGGAACAATGCATACTTACATTAGTCTGAGAGTTACTTTTTTTCCTGGCTAAAATGAGCCGGTCCTTCTGTTGTCAGTCAGTTTTATTTTCTTTTATTCTGTTGCATTAGCAGGTTGTCATGGTTCCTCTTTATAAACAGGGCTCTTGATTCTGTTGAATTCTTGATTCACTCGCAAAATCTGACAGCTTTTCTGCTTTGTGAACTGGAGAACTAGATGCTCTTTAATAGGAGAAAAGATGCCCAGAAATTATTGGACTGTTTCTGCAGGCAGAGTATTGTCGTGAGGCTCAGACTTTGTTATACAAGGCACAGACACACTGTTTGGTGACCAACAGTGATGCATGTAAAAACACTGGTGATGCAGGTAATGAAAGTACTCAAGAATTAGTGGAATTAACTCCAATTAATCCACATCAGAATTGTTCAGCATGGTGTTTTTCCACACTTACATGTCTTTATCTTGACATCCAAAGTGATGTGGTAGAGAAAACCTCTTTAAATGATTGCGTCCAGGGTTTTTCTCTCCATAATCACACTTTTAAGCTTGCACAATGCCCACCATTTGTTAAAGTGGAACAACCTCTTTTAATTGCACACCCGATGATTTAAATGGTGTTAATTAAGATTTTGGCGCTGTTACATTGTGGTGTTAATTAGCAGGTGGAATTAAAATGCAGATTTCATTGACAGTCCCATTCTCCAGTGTGCTCAAACGAGGTGGATGGATCATTGTGGGGTTAATAAACGCCTGCGGGGTAGATGTAGTTGTGAAATGTGTGACTGTACCAGTACAGGCACATGCAAAATAAAAGCGATCAGTGGCTCCATTTGTGAGCCACTGTAAAAACAGTGCAATAACTGCATAATTTTCAATATTTCCTTATCTCCACTCATGGGGCTTTTTGCTCTGCGATATCTATTCAGAGAAAACATTTGTTTTCACACACAGCTTTGCACAATTTCTTCAGTGTTCTCAGCTGAATCGCTCCATTTTCTCCCACTTAGAGTGATTTGTTACATTAATTTGAGAACATTTTCACAGGACAAAAGTATTGTAACTTGACACCAGGGAACTGAAGCAACAGGCCATGTTGCCATCGCACCAATCACAAAGCACTTGCGCTGTATAGTGATAAACGTTCTCTTTGCACATGCAGTACAAGCTTCGAGTGGGATTTACACCCTCTGTGCAGATGTGGCTCTGCTGGATTTCCTATGAAATTATGAAGACAGTTTCTGCATAGAAAAATCTGGAAATAGGCAGCACACAAAACTAGGGAAAGTCAACTCAAAAGAGACATCCCACACAGGCAAGACCAAGGAGCCCCCCTCTGAGAGGCCAGGTGTTACAACATATCCAGGTGGGAGGGGGACTGGGTGCAGGCCAGGGTAGGAGCAATATTCTCACCACTGCTGGGAATGCAGTGCCTACTTCTCTGCTATAATGTGGGAGCTCAGCTCGGCTGACAGTCTGCTGAGCTCTGACAGGGAATTCGAACCACCTTCAGTGACACAGCCTGTCAAGGTGAACGTTACTGCTTCCCATAGACTTGTACAGAAAGTGCAGCTCTACGTGCTGCAGAGAGACCAGGTGAGGGGCAAGCACTCTGTCAGAGATGGAACACAAGGTGCATCGCAACAAGGTGTTGTAATGAAAGGCACACCACACGGGCTTTATTAATGCGTAGCGCATGTGGACATGCTATTGTAATGCAAAGTGCGTCTCCCCAGGCACAATTCAACGTTGCACCAACATTTTCTCCCACTGGCTCCACAGCTAGTTGTGACGATGTTCAACACTACAGATTTTGACAGCTTATTTGGGTGCTGAAATGTTTTAGAAATCCATCTCTGTCACACCACGTGAAGCTCATTCATTTTACTGTCGGAAGCCACAGAGGAAACTCTGTCCTTGGGGTGACTGGCATTAATACTGAGCACCAATATCCTTAGTTCTCTGTATCTGTCAGGACAGGTCACGAAAAAGCAAATCAGTATGAAAGATAAGTGTTAGTTTAAAATGTTTTTTCTACTTTCTTGAGGAGTAATGTGCAGACAGCATTTATATTTTTTCCTTTGTAGCATAGGAAGTTCCTAATATAAAAGTATAATTTGTCTGGGGTTGCTCATATTCACATTTCAAACAGTTGGCAGCCTTTGGGTAATTCAGCAATTCGCCAATTTACTGACCTCACACAAGGGGCACTACACGTGTCCATCATTTTGCCTAAAGGGCTTAGAAAAATGGTAGGAGAGCCCCAGAGGTATGTGAAGGAAGACCTGAAAGCTCTCCATATCCCACACCTCTGAGGTATGTCCATGCTGACAAACATCATTAGCTGTCAAGCAGCAGAAAAATTATGATCACTACAGCAGAGCATCAGTCATCTTCAGCTCTGGAGGGAAGGTGGGGTAAAATCCATTTCAAGATGCACTGAATGAGAGGAAATCCAAAACAATCCAAAGGGTCTGTACAGTGAGGGGTCCAGGCTAGGAGCAATTCTAGGGTTTTTAAAAATAGAGGGGGGTACAAAAGTGGACTTATTTTACATAGAAGGGCCAACCATATGACTTACAGTCAGTCAGTCAGACAGTCAGTCATCTTCTATACCGCTTCATCCTGTTAAGGTTCACAGGGAAGCCTGGAGCCCATCCCAGAACACATAGGGCACAGGGCAGGGGACACCCAGGGCGGGGCGCCAACCCACCACAGACTATATGTCTTACATTGATACGTAATTTTTTTCTCTATAGCAACTAGTGGCTGACAAGAGGAGGTTACAAAAGGGGCCAATCAGATTTCATCAAGGTCTCCTATTAAAGAGAATTTAGCTTTAAATCCTGTGTGCTAATCCTGGAAGGCACCTACTGGTGCAAGGTCCTGGCTTCACACTCCCTGAATATCTACCAGTCTTTCCATTTAGGCAGGAGGTGACCATTTTCTACAGACATCTTATCACAGTGAATCAGAGGATAAATTTGCATTAAGAAACGTGCAAGATCAGAAGCTGCTGTACCCCCCTAGGGGCCATGGGTGCTTCAGGAGATAAGCAGGGCGAGGCTGCTCACCCGCAGGCTCGTGATGGTACCCGGGTCTCTCATCCTGCCATCCTCGTCCTTCAGGTTGTAGCCCTCTGGCCTCTTGTCTCTCTCACTGATCTTCCACAGCTTCACGGTCTTATCTGCAGAGTAAAGGCATGTTAGGCCTGGGACAGCAGGAGATGACAGATCTTTGAAATGCATCTGATATCCAATCTGATGGATTGTTTGAAGATAGGCAAGACTGAGGCTGGTCTGGTGCAACTGAAATTGCCATTTAACTAACCATAACCAGTAGCCTTTCATAAGGTTTGCACTATGAGAAGATGTGAAAAGACATTTTCTTTTGCAAAATACTTAGAAAGACAGAGGGCACTACACAGGCATGCATACAGATATATAACACTGGACACATGGCCTGAATATGGTGTTGCTGGGCTCTGTTGGGGACGGCTGTGACATTCTTTAACATGCATCCGTTCATTTATAACCACACACCACACATCATTTGTGACTCTGAAATGTCAAAACCTGTTAATCAGCTGAAGAGCGACACTGCATACCATTTGTTGAAAGCAGGAAGTAGGCTGCATTCTGCTGAGGAAGCCATCGTATCTTGTTGATCTTCTCCTCAATCTCAAGGCTCTTCAGGTAGTCAAACTCTGGCTCGTGGCTTTGAAAGGTGCTGTAAACGTTGTACTCACCTCTTCTGTGTGGCTGGTTTTTGCTCTGTGAAGACACCCAGAGGAAGGTGAGAAGATGAGGATGCACTTTGTGTTAGGGGGACTGACAAGGGCGGCACCATTGGCCTATTATTACAGTTGCACCCCCAGCAACATTGGACATGCAAGAAAGGTACGGATTAACACGGCACATGAAAGGGTCCAGATCAGGACAAGCCTTAAAGGCAACACCTTGATGTGCAGACTTTGTGTGGCCAACCTCAGGAAGGTTGGTTAACAACTTCATACTGAGCTAAGATAAAAGCAGAGTAGCTGAGTCCCCCTGTGACAATCAGTATCCGTAGAAACCCACGGAACCACATGGACAAAACAGGAAGCGAAAGCATTAATAGAAGCAGCTCCTCTACCGGCAGGGGTATGGCATTTCACTGTGGGGAGGGAACAGACAGCTCAGTCCTGCCAGTATTAATGTGGATTAACAGACACCATGGAGTGCCTTCAAAGACAAGGGATGACGTGGAGGGGGGGGGGGGTGGAGGATTAAAAGAAACACAAGATCTGACATTCAAATTGTGACTCAGTCAAACAGCATATACAGATCCGGTCATGATCTTTCAAATTGTTCACTAAAAGGAATTTGAAAAGGGCTCAGCTTCCAAACCTGTGTGAAAGCAGGAGGTTGCTGGGTGTCTAATTTAAACCTTCCCCACCCTGAAGATGACGTGCCACCCCAGCTTCAACCCCACATATAGTTCTGCTTTGGGCACAGCCAGCCCCCACCTCTCCATGGGTACAAAAGGCTGCAGTATATGGGGTGTATGTGTATGGGGTGACAATACTGGCAGTGCCCGTGTACTGTGTGTCGAGGGGGGGGGGGCACAGAGCTTACCTCCTGCTCTCTCTGAAACACCACCACACGCCCCCCCTTGTCGCCTGTGGCCAGCAGCTCCCCTGTGGCGTTGAATTCAACGGTGGAGATGATGTCAGCTGGAAAAGAGGGACACACAGAAGCTTTGGTTTCAGGGAACAGGTAGCAACCAGAACAGGCAACGAGGGTCGAACCCTGCGAGAGAGCTGATCGCACGGCGCACGACAGCGCCGACCTGTGAGAATTCCACTACAAGAGACACACAGAGATGCACAGCAACAGCCGCAACACTATTACTGCGGACCAGACTGCATTGCAAATAGCTGCTCAAGGGGAGTAACAGCAGCACAGTAGAAGAGACTGGAACAAAGGAGTTTGAGAGGATAATGAGGGCTTTTAAGAGTGCTGCTTTGACGCTTTTCACAAAACAGTGCGGGAAAAAAATGACTGCCATTGAAGTGGGTTTTACAGCATTTAGGACAGTCTCCTCACGAATGGGAAAGGCTATCTGTCACGGCGATGATGATGATGGTGATGACGGTCCAGGCAGGGATGACAACAAGCTGCAAAGCTGCAGTCTCCTGCATTAACCCATCAATCCCTCCGCACAAAGCACGTCTTCACAAGCTGCCTTCCTGTCGCTCTTTCATTGCGGGGGGGGGGGGGGGGGGCGCGCGCGGGCCCCCGCGCCGCCGCGGCGGGGCCCGGCACGGGAGGAGGGCGCGCACGAACAGGAAGGGAGCAGAAGGGAAACAAAAAAAAAAA